>JAJMKQ010000062.1:0-25503 GCA_030569395.1 Petasospora rhodanensis
GTCCATGAGGGAGTCCACCGACGATGCCACACGCCATGACCGCCACCAGCAGAGAGGACACGCTCGCCGCTCTCGTCAGGAATCCAAAGTCCCTGGAGGACTACTACGCCGAGCAGCACGATAAGCCATACAAGCTCACCACGGACCACAGGAGAGCCGGGGAGGTTGTTGCGCGTGCGTTCCAGCCAAACGCGTACAACAAGTTTGTGACACACGGTGTCTCCCTCGAACACAACACCAAGGACTTCCAGGACCGTTGTAAAGACCTGCTCGAGAACAAGTCGATCATCTGCCAGGCTGACGATTTCGCCGCTGTGGCTGTGTGGATCCCACCGGAGTTTGACTACTATCCATACCAAGAACCGCTTGATGCTGACTTCCGCAACGCTGAGGCCGCATTTGCACATTGTGCGGTGAAGTACTTCAAAGGTGGGCCATTCTGGCATTTGACGATGCTTGCTAAGGATCCATTGAGGGAGGACGTGAAAGGTGCCACTTCGAAAGTGATGAGGCCGATCCTTGACGATGCAGTGGCCAGAGGTCTCCCTGCTGCATTGGAGTGTATTGACGAGAGGGCAAAGAAGATCTATGAGTACTATGGCTTCAAAACGTATGAAGTTGTCAGAGTCGGTGAGGGGAAGTGCAACCCAGAGGGCGATGAGGAGCCAGGTGGTGAGGGGATTTTGGTGTACTACATGATCTTCAACTACAACGACCCACAACTGAAGCCACTCTTGTGATGTGACAACGATACAAAAAGAACGTGAAGGAGAGATGGTTCACCCTTGGATCAACCCAGGGGTGGACCCCACAGGCGACACTTAACTCCACTTGGACCAGGAGATCCTGCTCCAGTGCGTATTGGTGTTGGTCTCTTACCTCTGCTAGCTCGATACTGCTACCGATGGTTTACTTTAAATACAATTTCCCCAGTGGATGAGCGGTGTAGATTTAAAGTGAGGTGTACATACCCGTGCTGAGATTTACGCGTGCTCGGGCGCTTATCGGCCCACTCCCGGCGTATTTCTCAGCACTAACAAAAACTCCGGACCCGCTGCCTCCACAAAATTTTCCAACTTTGACAATGTATCCCGCAGATTGACAGGGGCCCATCACACGCAGAGATAGTGGAATTGCACAGAGAGACAGACAGTGAGTACCACAGACACACATACACCATATATCTCCAGACTAACAATGACAGTGGCGGACCTGTACGAGATCCTGGGCGTGGAGAGAACCGCCACGGCGACAGAGATCAAGAAGGCATACCGGAAGCAGGCGCTCAACCACCATCCGGACAAAGTGTCTGAAGAGATGCGAGAAGAGGCTGAGGCGAAGTTCAAGGACATCTCCGCCGCGTATGAGATCTTGAGCGATGAGGCGAAGAGATCGAATTATGATACGTATGGAGACGCCTCTGGGCCTGGAGGAAGAGGAGGTGGTGGGTATGACGATATGCCGTTCAACCCGGATGACTTCTTCAGCTTCTTCGGTGGCCATGGTGGTGGGATGTACGATGACGACGACTACTATGGAGGAGGCCAGCGCCGTCGTCAGACGAAACCGAGAACGGAGGATGCACATCTCAACGTGAAGGTTACACTCGCAGACCTGTACAACGGCAAGACCGTCAAGATCACATCCACGAGAAACATCCTATGTGTCGGATGCAAGGGCACAGGGAACAAAGAAGGTGCTAAGGCCAAGCAGTGTGGTGTGTGCAATGGACAAGGATACGTCAGACAGATCCGCAGAGTTGGCCCTGGCATGGTCACTCAGGACTATGTCGACTGTACGACGTGTAAGGGCAAGGGCCATATGTTCAGAACCAAGGACAAGTGTAAGAAGTGTAAAGGTGCCACTACACAGGAGGAGACCAAGATCTTGGAGTTTGTCATTGAGAAGGGGTCCAATTTCGGGGATACTGTCGTGCTGAAGGGCGAGAGCGACGAGGCGTACGGGAAGGAGACCGGTGATGTGATCCTGCGGATCGACGAGAAGGATGAGGAGAAGGTGTTTGAGAGAATCCAGGATGATTTGTACACGGATATCAACATCACACTTGCAGAGGCTCTGTGCGGATTCAAGAACAAGATTGTGCTGAAACATCTCGATGACCGTTTGATCAAGATCTCTACACCTACGGGCAAGGTGCTAAGACCGAACCAGTACTTAAAGGTGGCGAACGAGGGGTTCCCAGTCAAGAACTCATCGAGAAAAGGTGATCTTTACTTGAAGGTGAACATCGAGTTCCCACAGGATTTCTGGTTCACGGAGAAGGCGGAGCTGCAGAAGGTGCTCGACATCCTACCCACAACGACATCGACAAAGAAGAGTGCCACACTCGAAGGTGTGGAATTGGACGAGGAGTACCCGGGCAACGTGGATCAGGTGGACTTCACCGTGTTGAACATGGACCAGCTGCCCGAGTACGTGGTGGATGAAGACGAGGATGACGGGTACGAGGACGAGGGTGAGTACATGCCCGGGTGTGCACAGCAGTGATCGGTATGCCAGTGGAAACCTATCGTGTATATAGTCAGAGATGGGAAACGTTGTTAGCTGGGGACACAGATGTAGAGGTGTACCAAACAGACTTTGCGCGGATGGATTGAAGAGGTGGAAATTTTTTCTTCGCTTGTACATTCTTCCTCATCGACCCACTGCCGAATCACTGCTAAAGACTCGTTTGGCAGCGTCGTCCCTCTTTCTAACTGCCAGACACTAGAAGGGATCATAAGCTTGAATCTGCTCCGACCAGGAGATTGATCTTCAAACTCTTACTTTCTTCAACGTGGGTTGTCTCAGGACTTCAAGCGGCCTTTGAGCCCACTATGCTCAACCACCGCCGCAACGAGGTTCGACAGCTTGTGTTCCACTTACAGAAGCCAATGGGATGCACACTTTTGGCGATGCTACACCTGGACTTTCCAAGTCATCGGTGTGATTGCTGTGTCCCTTGGACTGATCTTAATACAACGACTTGTCTCCCAATGAGGGGACGTTCTACAGAAACTGTTGCGTCTTCAAAACACACGTAGACATTGAGAGAAGTGCACCACCACCCTGCTGGAGAGACCCGTTGCTCACAGGCCATCTCAGTGTGCTGAGGTGGGGGGTACAAGGTATGTCCAGTGAGCTGTGGTTTTTTAATCAATCAAATCCTAGTTAGACCGACAGTCAAGGCATGTTCAAGACAGGATATCCAAGATCCTAGATCCACTGACGTACTGCTCATCGCACATTCAGAAGCCAAAATTTTCGCCATTTGAAAGAGAGTGTACATATGGAGATCACGAATGTGCTCATAACTCCACGGAGCCAAGAGATTTTGCCATCGACCGTCGATGGGTTTGGCACCGGTGTCTTCCAAGTTCTCGAGTTGCCCAATTTTTTATAGGCGGGCGCGCGCAAACGTAAACACATGACCCATCACAGATCATCACATCAGGGGCCTTCTACTCAGAATCAGACAGAAAGACACACAAGAATGACCCACCAGCGGCCACCGATTCTGAAGCAACTGCCCGAGCCCGCAGATGGGCTGTGCTACGCCTGGTGCCCGACGATGGACCTCCTCGCCATCACCGTCACCGATGGCAAACGCGTGCTCGTGCTACGAATGAACGGCGTGCTCGTGTGGGACATCCAGCTCAAGCAGGGCATGGCTAAGCACGTCGTGTGGAGACCCGATGGCAAACAGCTCGCCATCGTTACCACCAAGGACCAGACTTTGGTCTATGACACCAACACCGCTCGTCTTCTCTCCACGCTCCCTTCGAAGCAGATGGACATGGCCTCCTTCGCACACTGGATCGTGTCGGAAGCACCACCGAAGGAGAACAAGTTCACAGCACTCCTCGACCAGGACATACTCAAGTCGATGCCCAAACTCCCTCCGCTCCCGGCCTCGAGCAACATCACACAACAGACATTCACCACGCGCCAGGCCATCGACGGCATGATCCAGAACGAGAAGCACGGGGTGATGGATCTCCTACTCCTGTTTGGAGACAAGAACGTCAACGTGACTCTCCATGGTCTCTTCCTCCTCGGTGCAGTGGACGTGGCACCCAATGACGACGACAACGACGAAGAGATTGTGAACACGGCAACGAGATCCGTGGAGGAGCACTACATCCTCACAACATCCTTCACGACGATGCAACACACGCTGAGGAGGTTCAACACGCAGTTTGTCCAGAACTACCACTTCCTCCAGGGGATCACGCTCGCGAGCTCCAAAGTGATTGCTCTCTTGGGATACATCGAGGAGATCTTGACCTACTCTACACAGGCGATCAAGGCGTACATTGAGTTCAACTCCAAATTTGTCGGGATCTTGAAGGATGAGTTGACTACAAAGGGTGAGAACGTTACGGATGAGCTGTATACACTGTTGCTCACCGGGATGATGAATGAAGAAGTGAAGGACTGGATGCAGAACACAGTGGGTGATCGTGGTGTCAAGAGATGGACCAAAGTTGGGGAGACGGCGTTCGACAACACGAGGCGTACGATCCTGTATCATTTGGTTCCAGCTTGTGAGCGACTCGTGATCCTCTTGACCAATCTGAGTGCGTTGGCGAAGGGGTCCATCGACGTGAAGGCCACATTCGAGCTCAAGTTCATTGAGAACTCGATCGAATCCGTGAAGAAGTTGCTCAAGCTCCTGTTCGAGTTCGTATTCAAGATCAACAAGGAGCAAGAACTCTTCAACAGCTTCATAATCTGGATCCAGTCCGTCCTTGCAGATCTACAAGACGAAGAACCGAAACAACAACACTCAACATCACAAGTCTCCCTCTTTATCAACGACCACCTCGAGAGATCCACACTCGTGATGCTCATCCCCTTCTTCAGACGGAACTACAACGAGATCAAAATCCATACACACGACATGTTTGACTCGATCAAGCAACAGATCAAGACGTGGATCACCACAGACGAGTTCTCAATCCCACTAGGTCGCATCGCAGAGAAACAGAGCATGAAGTTCATCGGGGAATGGTTATACATTATCACGCATTACGACGACACGGTGGAGATACACAGAGTGGACACCACCACGAGAGAGACCCGACGTACGACGATCAAGTTCAGGAACGAGGTTGATGACTTGAAGCTCACTTCTGCCGGAGACCTGTTCATCGTCTCCGATAGTGTCGTTTGGGGGATAAACGTCGTGCCCATCTCAGGGGAGGCGTACACACAGGATCAACTCGGGTTCTATGAGTTGAAAAGACTAAGTGAGGGGAAGGTGAAGTACTTCGCTGTAAATGGGGAGAGAAATATTGGATGTGCTATTGATGCTGGGTTGCAGAAGTATGATGTCTTCTTCCTCAGTGAGGATGGGATGAAGTGAATGGCTATGTAAATTTCTGGAAGTAGATGTCCTTGTTCACGGTGTTGGCCTTGATATGTGCGTACTTGTTCAGTTGTGGTGTGAAGTCTGGCGTGAGGATGTATGTCTTGCGAAGGAACTTCTTGTACTCTCTGCGGACTTTGAGACCCATCGGGCTGGGGAAAGGTGGTGGAGAGATGTAGTATGAGTCGAGCAGATTGGTCAAGTACTCAGAGTCCTCACGCTCGAGTGGTGGGATGGTCATGAACACGTTACGAATGTGTGAAATCTTCTTCTTGATCAGGTTCTTCTTTCGACATTCTGCAATCTCTTCCCCGTAGATTGTCAGGGGAAACTGTACCACTGGCGATGCGAGGTTTCGTGAATGGATATATGAGGTCGAGCGGATGAACTTGTAGAGCTTCAGCACCTTTGTGAGCATGTCATTGAGTTCCTCGTTTGTCGTTGTTGACGGCTCGAGCGGTAATGGTTCAATCTCCTTGTCCGTGGTGACTCCCATGAGCGTCGAGACACTGGGAGGTGGTGCATGTTGTGTTTCTGGGAACTTGATCTTGTGCAGAAGTTTTGGGTTGTTAGATGTGAAGTCGAGCGAGTTCTTCTGTTTCTCCAGGATGATTCTCATGCTTTCACTCGGCCAGTTGGAGATCTGGGCCTTGAGAAAGTATCTTATCACCTCGTGATCTCTGTACAGTCCTTGCAAGTAGCACCTCCTCAGGATCGGCTGTATTGAATGCGTGTCCTGCCTGTGTGCCCTGTCCACGAGATCCTGGACCTCTAGTAGAAGCCGTGGTTGGTCTCTCCGTATCCTCTTCTTCGCCTCGCTGATGAGAATGTTCTGTGTTCGTACATCGACGATCGAGTTTCTTGCTCGCCGCACAATCTCTCGGAGGACTTGTCGTGACATATTTTGCCTCTTCCTGCCTTGAAACCCCACCCAAAACAGGATCTAACTATGATCAAAAGTCCAGCCGATGCGATGGCTCAGAAAAGGGTGCCAGGGCCACATAACGATGTGTCCCTTACCGTTCGCGAATCCCAATTTTTTTGGATCCACGGCCCAGCCACAAAGACGGCCAAAACGTAAACAAAGCTCCCCTTTTCCCGTCCTCCTTCCCACCAGCAAAACATCGACAGACCGCGGGCGGCTACGACACAAAATATATCCCAAACACCTACAGAACTGCACCACACACGCTATGGAGAGACTACAGAACACGCAGTTCACCTTCACGAACAAGGAGAACGCACACATTCCACAGAAGGCGCCACCAAAGACACCGCGTCAGTCCAAGTCGCTCATATTCAAAAGCACCAACGTCCCACACAACAACAACACCAGCCGGAGAGTCTCAGTGCACAATGATGTTCTCACTACTCCGAACAAGAAGCTTGAGTCGAAACCACTGAAGAGAGTCCCACTCGGTGGCAAGGACAAGAACGCTGGTGTCGGGTTTGGAGGTGTTTCACAGAAGCCATCTACAGCTTTGATGGAGTTGCACGTCTCGGCCAGTGCTAAGAAGAGAGCAAGGAGATTGAGAACCCCGCTCGGTGCGTCTAAGGGTGTCAACAGAAAGCTGGACATTCTGCGTGATTCTGAGTTTGAAGTTGTGAAGAAGACCGATGTCGTCCCCTCCATGATGACCCCAGTGACGAGACGTGTTGCCGTGGATGACGATGACGAGGTTGAACATGTGTCAGTGAAGCAGCCAGAGTTGCCATACACCCCGTTCAACTACGAACCGTTCACAGAGGAGGACTTGGAGGTGTTGAGAAAGTCACCAAGTGCGAGATTGGAAGACAAGAGAGACGAGTTGAGCGATGTTGGAAGCTCAGACGTGGAGTTGCCTGTGAACCTCAACTTTGACGACTACGACGACGGAGATGATGATGATGACGAGCTGAACAGATCATCACACAGCTTACCGCACTTCATGGAGCCCACCTTCGTGTCGAACGCTAAGAAGGTGAAGAAGACCGATCCATACACCGAGGGTTTGAGCATTGCTGAGTTGCAATCATTGATCGACGAGGAGTGAAGCTATACCCGGACCATGATACGAACATTCTTCTAAAAGAACATGATGTTGAGATTTCAAGATGGACTCTGTAGTAGGTTAAGTTTGATTCTGCGAAGAGAAGATATGATGGGTTACAGTGCATATTTCACGTTGGGTAATTTTAATCACACCTAGCCATGGCAGTACGCTTTGTGTGTACTGCAGCGTTGCATGTGTGTGCCCTTTTGCGGTAGGGCTCCCACAGGCTATAAATACCGAGTGGGGTCCCCCGAGATCTCATCCCCCGCTGAAGGTTTGCGATTTATGATCTAGTTGTAACTTGGGCGGATGATTTGTCAGCATTTAGATCTCAATCATCTCTCGAGTCATTCCATGTTGGTTAACCTTTCGTCTGGAACATCGCTGGTGGTTTGCTGCATTCTCTCCCAGCTCATTCGGCTGAGCACACGTTGTGCTAGTGCTGATCGATTGACGGGGTGCTTAACCAGCGGCAACTCTTGAGGTGGGCGTATTTAACGAGTCAGGCGGTTGATCAGATTCACACACCTGCTAATACTATGCCCAGCTCAGAGATCTTTGTAGGATTCAAGAATTAGCCGCCGACATGGCCGTGTATAAATAGGGCAGGTTTTCCCCCGCGCGGTGTATTCTTCTCCATTCGCAGCTCGTGTGCTCGAAGTTCAAGCGGTAGTACTGATGGAACAAACTCGATCTGCTTTTGAATGTCCGTTTCAACCGGCGTATGACTCGCTCAGACAGTGATACAGTGCAGGGCTCCATCATTAAGCCAGTTGTTAATGAAGGCTCACTTCAGAGAGCTGGGACGCTGGGTTTCACGGAGCTTTTACGCGCCTATAAGGTGACTATGCATACTACCAAGTACCAAGAGCAGATGGGGTGAATACCAAGCCTAAATCTACTAATACTATGCACATGTCATCACATTTTGTAGTTTTAAAAAGGTTAGCCGCCAGCAGCAGCAGCGCGCTTTCATCAAAACATCCCAAAGCGGGAGTCGTACAAATGCGGTAATTTTCGCGTTCTGGCTTGTTTACGCGGAGACATCACCACCGGATCAAGCTGGAGCTCATCAGCGGCGTTTGGGTTGTGGCTCCTGTCGCTGGAACGCTCCGCTGCTGCCAACCACACACGCCACTCTTTGGGCCTGCCCAGCTGCCCCACTACACATTCAGTACTAGAGGTCACTCGTCTGCCAACGCAGTCACCGCTCCGGGATCGTTTTCCGTGCTTTTTTTCTCTCTCCCAAGCCGACCCGGCCGTTGTCCGTTGACATTTCAGCGCCGCTCTCGCTCACAGGCACGCCAGAGGACAAGCATCGCCCCAGCATCATTGATCGCCATCCCTGCACCCACGAACACACAGCACCGCCAACGATGGCTTCCCGCAACACAGAGGACATGGATCCAGAGGAGATCCGCAGAATGCTCGTACAACAGGCCAATGCCCGCGTCAGCATACGAAACAGCCAGCTGCGAGTATACTCCATCGTGTACGCGGTGATATTCCTCGCCATCACAGCTCTGCAAGTCATATCCATTGCCTTCTTCAGCCGAGGGTTCCTGCTCTCGAGACAAGTGCTCGACAACTTCTCCACGCTACAAGACGACATCTTTACAGGGGCCCACGAGCTACAGAACTTTGACAAGGCCGTGGTGATCATCATCGACGCGCTCAGGTTCGACTTTGTCATCCCGGACCCGCTCTCAGACAAGCCATACCACAACCATCTCAGGCTCCCGTATGACACCACACAGCTGTACCCTGAGAACTCGATTCTTCTCAAGTTCATGGCTGATCCACCAACGACAACACTACAGAGACTGAAGGGTCTCACTACGGGATCCTTGCCTACATTTGTCGATGCTGGCTCTAACTTCAACGGAGATGTCATTGATGAGGACAACTTCATCAAGCAGCTCTACCACAACAACAGATCAACAACGTTCATCGGTGACGACACCTGGAAGGCAGTGTTTGGTCCGTTCCTTAACAAGTCCACACCGTACGACTCTCTGAACGTCTGGGACCTGCACACAGTGGACGATGGTGTCATTGAGCATCTCATCCCAGAGCTCGATCCAGCGAATCAGACGACTTGGGATGTCCTCGTTGGACACTTACTCGGTGTGGATCATTGTGGTCACAGATACGGTCCAGACCACTCCGCGATGGCTGAGAAGCAGGAACAGATGGATGTCTTCCTCACCGATGTGATGAACAAGATTGATGATAAGACTTTGTTGATCGTCATGGGTGATCATGGCATGGACAGAACGGGGAACCACGGTGGTGATTCGAAGGATGAGCTCGAGGCTGCACTGTGGATGTACTCGAAGAAGAAGGCGTTCAAGCACTTGTCGGACAAGACGGTGTACAACATCTCTAACAACGGTGAGCTTTACAGAAGTGTGAACCAGATTGACCTCGTGCCGACTTTCTCCTTGCTCATGGGTCTCCCATTGCCCTTTAACAACCTGGGTACACCGATCCAGGAGTCCTTCCACACCGACAAGAAGTTCCACCTTGCCAACTACTACACACTACAGCAGATCCAGAGATACAGACAAGAGTCGAAGTCACTTTCAGGCGACGAGGAAATCAACGGAACATTCGAGGAGTTGACCAGACTTTGGAAGGAGAAGGACACGAAACAGTTCAACGAGAAGTACGCCGAGTATCAGTCGTTGTCGCTCGAGAGATGTAAGGACATCTGGGCAAGATTCGATATGGTTTCCATTGCCATTGGTATCACTCTGATGTTTGTCTCTCTGCTCATCCTCATCATCTACTCCAAACTCATCCCATCCGTTGTCATCTCCCAGCTCTCAGGTGAGATTGCACCATCCGTCATCGCCATGGTGGCTCTCTTCACTGTGATATTCCTCGCTACATCACTCATTCTCAGACCATCCTTCTTGACACTGGGATGGTTCATGCTCCTCGGTGTGGCCGTTGGGATCATCTTTGGTTTTGCCGTTCCAATCCTTGATCGCTACTCTCCATTCTGGTTGATCCGTTCATTCCGTGACTTGTTCAGTGGGTTCTGGACTTCAATTGCATTGCTCTTTGTCATACTACATGCAGCCATATTTGCATCCAACTCATTCACCATCTGGGAAGACCGCATCCTCTCATACTTGCTCACCACGTTTGGTCTCCTCGCTGCCTTCATGTCCACCCGCGCCACGCAGAAGTTTGACCGTGTCATGGGTATCTATCACTCCATCTCATTCATGCTACTCACGAGACTGGCATCCCTCATCACCATCTGTCGTGAAGAACAAGGTGAGATGTGCACACCTACATTCAGCATGCCATGGTGGGTCATTGCCCTCCTCTTCCTCCAGTCACAGCTGTTCCCATCCATCATCAAGGCGTTCTATAACATCTCCGGTTGTTATCAAACCGCTGCACCACTGTGGAACAACATGTTCAAGATTGTGCTGACCGTGATTGCCTTCTACTGGTCCCTGGAGTACTTGGAGCACAACCAGGCCGACATCGAGTACGCTTGGCTGAGGGACATTGACATTGGCAGCATACACTTCTCCAAGTACACGATTGCCCGTGTCGTTGCCGGAGTGACGCTGCTCGCTGCCAACTTTGGTTGGTCCAGAGGTCCGTTGTGTGTGAGACTGGATGTGAAGAACACAGAGACATCGACGAGAGAGCGCGCCATTCTCGGATATCAGAACGTTTACGGATCCCAATACTTCTTGCTAATCATTAATTTCACCGCTGCCATCCTCCTCTTCACCAAGCCAATGGGCCAGCTCTCCATCTTTGTCCTGGTGTACCAGGTCCTCTCACTGGCTGAACTCGTGCAGATCCTCGAGATCCGCTCCAACTTGATCTCACCGGTGATGTTTGGTCTGCTTGGTGCCTTCCACTTCTTCACTACGGGACACCAGGCTGTGATCCCATCCATCAACTGGGAAGTCGGGTTCATCCTCACAGAGTCGATCATCTTCCCCTTTGCACACATCCCTATTGTGCTGAACACGTTCGGTCCCTTCATCATTGTCAGTTTGGCCATTGCACTCGTCACCTTCTGGAAGATCCCAGCAAGCTTCAAGCCAATCTCGCTGTATTCCAAGGTGATTGAGAACTGTGGTGCCCTGCTGGCGTACCAGACTACAGTGACGCTGAGCAATCTGATCTTCGCCGCTGTATTCAGAAGACATCTGATGGTGTGGAAGATCTTTGCCCCGAGATTCATGTTTGCCGCACTGGTGCAGATTGTGATGGATGTTGTGCTGTCGTTTGTGACCGTTGGGTTTGCGAGTGGGAGACTCATCATCCAGATCAACAGGATCTTTGGCAAGTGACCCCGTGTACTACTTTTGTTTCGTTGAACTTGGTGCCCCGTTCCGTTGTGGTACTAATACATAGACGTTCAATGCCTCATTACTTTATATCCCCTTCACTCCATGCTGTGGTCAATCTGGCTAAGGAAGTCCTGGTCATCAAGAGCAGACTCCATCCCGAAATTGACGTCCTCCATCAAGTTGTCCAGCTCGCCACCACCGAAATTCTGGTCGTAGCCACCCATCTGTGGTGGTGGTTGTTGGGTGTCTTGGGGCATGTTGAAGTTCCCTGTCATCAACACGTCATTGTCAGCACCAATTGGTTTTTCTTGTGCCTCTTGCTGCAATCTCTGGTTCTTCAGGTCGTCCCAGTACATCGCAGGGGCTTCTGACGTGTCATTCCGTAAGCCTGGGATGCTTCTCTTTGTATAGTGCTCCATCTTGATGTGCTTGTCGTGTTTCTGCGTGAACTCTGACTCCAGACTGTCAATATCAAGCGGTTGTGACTCCTCGTACGCCTTGCCCAACGTGTCTATTGTGGTGTGGAGGTATTTGACATCCTTGAGTTCGTCCTGGATCTTCTCCTGAGCCTCTTTCACCTCCTGAACTTCTTTGTTTAACTGCTCGAGCTTCTGTTTCATCAAGTCAACGTTGCCAAAGTAGAGCTCGTCCTTGATCTCAGAGATCTGTGTCTTTGTGGTGTGCACATTGGCGAATGGCGATGGCTTGGCGATGTTGTTGATATGGATCCACTTCTCAGTGACGTTCTCCATCAACTCCTGGTTCAAGAGGAATCTCTGTGTGGCAGCGGACCTGAATGACATGATATCGGCCTCGTCGTGCATGCCTCCAATCTCGTCGGCGTGCTGCTGGGCCTGTTGCGCGTGCTGCTGAGCCTGTTGCTGGACTCGCTGGCGACGTCTCGCGGTCTGTGGCTTGACCATTGTGCTGTGTTTCTGATGTTATGGGGCTGTTTGTCCGCGTTGTTTACTCTCAAAAGCAGGTGAAAGTGAAAGTTGTTGATGGTGGGCCCTGGGGAGCCTCCGCCTCGGGTTTTCGCGAAAACCCAAATATCCGAAAGCGGTAATTGCCCGATCGGGAACATGCATGAGTCGATGGTGGAGTCGTAACAACGTTCATTTAGTCGATTCACCAGTGCTTCACCGAGATCACATAGTCGCTGATTCCATGAAGCAGTCTTCTGACATCGTGTCTGGAGATGTTCTCCTTGACCATTATTAGCTCCAATGGCGTCTTCCCGTTGAAGTGTTTGAGCATCTTCTGGAAGAGGGCAACGAGTTCTGGATGTTGACCCTTGATCACTTTAGAGATCCATCTTCTCTCCACTGCCGTTGCTCTTTCAGGTTCCAGAAGGATCGTATCGTCATCTTCTTCCTCCTCGATGATCACCTCTTGTCCCGAAGAGTACGATCTCTTAACGTTCACTGCGGACTGGTTAGCTCCATTCTCCTTACTCGTGTTGTCCGTGGATATATCCGTGAACTTGAACTTAGGTTCCTTCGACTTCTTAGTGAGCCCCTCCCTCTCCAGGTCTTCCTCCACGGCGATCTTGATCCGGCTGGGGATCTTCAACCACACAAAGGTCAACTGCTGTGTGACGTACCCTGTTCTGATGAGCCATGCGAGGGCATCGAGATACGTGTCTCTATGGTCCTTGCTTGGGATGATGGTGACGTACTGTCTTGGCTTGGAGTTGGAGAGCAGGGAGAGGAAAGAGGGGAGTGCCGGCAATGGTGGGAACTCTTGGCGGAACTCACGCATGTACTTCTCCAACTGGTCCATCGGGGCCATGGGCGAGACGATGAACACGCTCCGTGTCTGCAAGGGTAGGATGGCACGGGCCCGTCTCCAGTAGATCAGATGCTTAGCGAAGGAGATCAGCTGGTTCACATCGAGGTTGTTCGTCTGTGAGAGCTTGTGTAGGGACATCGTCGGGTGGATGCTGTCGATGAAGGAGGCGAGCGGTGTCCCCTGTTCGGTCTTGAGGTCTGTGATAATCTTCTGTGGGTCATCCAGGAGAAGAAGAGCCATGTGTGCCATGTCTCTGTCCTCGTCCTCCGCTGAGCTCTCGTCGATGCATGTGGAGGAGAGGTATGAGCCTGAGAGCACTGGTGTTGTCTTGGGCAGGAGAGATTTGAACTGGTTCTTCAATGGGATCTGCAACGAGACGAGCTTGTCGTTGATTTGGAGGTTGGCGATGCTGGATGTCGAAATGGAGTTGAAGCATTGTGCGATGGTGTTTGCCAGAGTCGATTCGGTGAGCAGCTTGGCATAGACTTCGTACAACGAAGCGTTCTCATTGTTCTCTCTGATCTTGAGGATCTTTTGCGACTCGTTCCAGACGTAGTTCGACTTGGCCTGTTCATACCGGAGCACCAGAGACAGTCTGGAGATGACGTAGTGGAACATCTCGTCGATGCGGTAAGTGTACTCCACGACGGGCGGGTTCATCACAAAGACAACGTGGAACATGGACATCGTACTACTCTCGTTGGCCTCTTCGTCATCGGCGTCTTCCGCACCGTCGTCTTCTGAATCTGTCTTCTCTGGACCCGAATCCCCTCGCGTGGACCCGTTCGTCGAGGCGTGTGAGCTCTTGTTCCTCGTGGCCCTTTTCTGTTTGGTGTTTCTCCATTGACCATCGTCGTTCACGTGGATGGGAAGCCCTAGAAACGCCATATCGTCGACGGTGAGCTCGAAACGGGCGTTGCACAGCTGTCTCGGTGGGCTCACGATCTCAGCGAGGAACTCCACGTCGAAGCCAAACACGTTCTGCGTCTCTTCGGAGTGGTGGTGTTGGTGATGATGGTGATCGTTCGACCGCACTGAGTTCTTGTCCGATCCAGGACGTGGACCTGAGGACACAGAGTTCTTCTTGCTGCCCTTCTGCCTGAGTCGCCTGGACTCCTTGGCCGCTCTGCGCCTGTCCTGTTCGTCGAGGAGGTCCAGCAGTGTCTGCCCCGAGACGTAGTTCGGATCGTGGCTGAACCCGGCTTGCCGGTCCTGTGTCTTGTCCTTCTCCTCATCATCGCTCAGGTCCGACTCGTCGCTCGACGACTCCTCGGAGTCCAGCAGGTCGTGGTCCATGGTGAACGGCGTCGCCTTGTACCCGTACACCTTCGGCTTGGGCGGGTAGTGGAAGACGAGCTGGGGCCCGTTGTGCGTGGAGATGGCGAGCATGATGCCCAGCAGGCAAGGATTGGGCAGGAGGAGGCTCATTGCTTGTTGCTGCTGTTGTTGTTGACGGTGGTGGTGTTCGGAGAGGTTGTTGATGTTTACAGATCTCTTTCGCGCGGGAACTAAACGGCCACATCTTTCAACTCGAAAACATAAATCAAAGAAATCACTATATTCCATTGCCAGCGCTGTAGAAGAAGTCGAAGTTGAGCCCGTCCTGAGCCGGCTTGGCCCAGTCGCCGCTGGTGTCGCCAATGTCCGCCAGCAGTTTGGCGAAGAAGTTGTCCATGTCGTCGCCCGCGCTGAACATGTCGTACTGTGGGCCAGCAGGCGTCTGTGTCGACACTTCTGGCGGAGTGTCTGCCACCGCTGGCTCCTCGTTCAACCGGGCACCACATGGCTGCACAGGTGGGCCATTCTTCATCAGCATCACCAAGTCGGCCTGCGTCTTGTGCGTCTCGTACAGTCTGCTGAGCCCGAGGTTGATGATCTCCAAGAGTTCTGGAAGCTTCTCTGGATCGAACGGCAGGGTTCTGAGGTTGATGGCACCAGGATAATAACTCTGGTAGAACTGCTCGTCTCTGATCACCGGTAGACATACCGTCATCGTTCTCAGGATCTTGTATGCGTAGTAGTACCGAGGTGCCACTTTTTTCATAGCAGTCTGGATGATGTTGAACACGGTGTCAAGCCCACGAAGAATAGCCTCACAGGTCTCCTTGGTCTCTTGAGTGACCTCGACCAACACACGAGTCCATGTGAAGTGCACAAACTTGAGTCTCACGTACAAAGACATCACACTGAGGAACACCCTGTGTGTCACTTGCAACAGGTTCGGAATCAAAATCAAGTCCGCGGACTTACCCAACACCTCCTGAGCCCTGGTGATAATGACAAAGATGTTTGGTAGGAACTGAAGGAGCTCGATGCTCAACAGCTTGCGACAGTAGAAGTACGCCAGCTCTGTGTTGTTCGTCTCACAGTAGTGTAGGAACAGATGCGTCATCACACCCAGGTAGAAGATCCGAATGGACAACGACAGCTTAACGGATGAGATCCGTCTCTTCTGCTCCTGTGGGTCCGGCGTGAACTGCAAGTGTGCACCAATGGATCCAAACGTGTCCTGTATGAACGTTTCCAATGAGTTCATCTTCAAACACAGGTCAGCCACCTTGGTACGGCCACTGACATCAATCACGAGTCTCACGGCGTCTCTGATGTGTGATACCAAAGAGTCAATGTGTTCGTACACCGTATTGGCGGCATAGCCGTCATTGCCAATGTTCTTTGGAGTTTTGGTGTCAAAGAATTGGACGTCGCAGTTGAGCGGGTTTCCGAAGGAGTAGGCCTCAATGGCATCTGAGAACAGCAAAGAATACCACACTTGTCTTCTGAGGTTCTTCTCCTTCAATGGCATGTGTCTGTATAGATGACTTGAGTCTGGATCTCTGTTCAATCCGAAGGAGATGGCCATCTGCACAAGAACACCGGTGAACAGCTGAGAGTCACCACCATCGATACCCTCACCAAACTCCGGGGCAAACTTCTGGTATATTCTCATCATCATGGCAAACTGCAACAGTGGCATGTCTGGCTTCACCAACAGGTTGAACTTCTTGAAACACTCTTCGGCGAGCTCGATGACCGCGAGATCCACCGGGTTGTGGATCAGCTCGTAGCACGGCGAACTCACAGGGACCGATGTCTCAGCTCTCTGTCCATGTCCTAGCCTGATTCCATGCGAAATCAGGGACAAGAACCCCAATCTCATGGATATGAGCATCATCCCGACATAGGCCAAGTTCTCCTTCGTGATGGCCTTGAACTCAGGATAGTCTTCATACGGAGCATCCAGCGGGCCAACCAAACTTTCGATGTTCCCCAAGAATACGTCAGGATCACAATAGGACATGAACGCACCGACATTGGTCACGAAGGCGTGTATCAGCGTCTTGAGCAGGTGTCTCTTGGGCAGCTTCTCCTTAATCCGATCAATCAACGGGCGTGACGGAACCTCACCATCGACGATCAACTGACGTGAGCTCCTGGCCTCATACGTGGCATCACGATGCTCTCCTGATGTGTCTTCGAACTTGTCCACCACGGGCTCCACACTGCGAGCATCGACTTCCTTCCTGAACCCAATCAACGGATCACCGGGCTTGCGACACGGTTGTGCATACTCAAAGACGAACCCCAGTGCAATGTCCTTCCTCTGTAGGAAACTCCACGCCATGGGTCCATGGCTCGAGGGTCTCTGTTCGTTGATCAACAGCGTTGATTCTTGGATGTCGTAGAAGTTGATGTACTCGTCCTTGCTCTGATACAGGTTGACGCCGGTGTAGTCGAAGTCACGCTGTGGTCTGACAGGCGACTCACCAGAAGTGGTACTCTCTGGTGTTCTCAGTGGATTGGCAGTGCGGTTCGTCCCATCAAACACGTTGAAGTTGACATCCTCCGGTGTGCTGATGTATGTGCAGTCCAAACCTTTCTTGAGACACGTTGCACAGGGTTGTTGGCGGTTGCATCTCACTTTGCGCTCTTTGCACTGTTTGCAGACCAGCACCGGTCTCACGGCGGTTTTGATCACTCGGGACATCGATGGAGTGCAATCACTGCTTCATGGTGATGGAGTGGCAAAGGAAAGGTCTCCCATCAGCGCATTTCTCTGTACACGAGATGTAAGCTGGGGGACAACCGTCAAAAGCGGAAGCATGTCCGCTTTTCTCGGCCGGCGGACTCGGCCGAGTTACCGCATTAGGAAGAGATGTGTTGATGGGGTTGATGGGTATTCGCCAGATCACCTGGCGGCTACTGTTTAGTGAAGTGCAATGTTTGGTGGAGTTGAGCGTATTATTGAGTAAAAGCAGCTTTATATGAACGTGCATCCCTTGTAGTTCAGCCGCTGTGAAGAGGTCTGTCTCGTCGGGCCTCAACCCCAGAGGGAGAGGTCCTTGGAAGGAGGGTATACCATGCAGCAGTAAGACCAGGAGATGTTAGATCTTAGACAAACAAGCTATGGGGAAGTTGAGACCAGAAAACGTCCAGTTTTATGATCTTCCAGGTTATGAGACGGAGGACCTTGATATGCCAATGTTGGAGAATTGTCGGTTCAGCTGTTGGTGAGATATGAGGTTGCTAAGAAAATCCGCGCAATTAGGGGGATTTCTCGTGTATTTATACACCGGTCATCCTCGGCGGCTAATCTACAACAGCCGGATGTGTGAGAGCGGGACCTAGTATTAGTCTGACCATTGACCATCAGTACAGAACCTCTGAAACTTTGTCAGGCCCTACTCCCTGGGTTGACTCAGTTAGAATTTGGCATACACCTCGTACAACAATGCGTTGCGTTCTCGTTGTTCTCTCTGAACTTGGTGATCTTCTGAGACTGGCTCCAGGCATAGTTCAGGCATCAGCTGGACCTTCTCGTATTGTAACACCAGAACGAGCGTCTGATGATGACATAGTGGATCACCTCGTCGATGTGGCAAGTGTACACCACGTCAATGGGTGTATTCATCACAAAGAATCTGGAACATGGTCATAGTGCTGCTCTCATTACCATCTCTGCCATCCTAAGAGCCGTCGTCGTCTGAATCTTTCCTCTCTGGACCATTGCGAAGGTGGATTCTGTACACACAGAAGTTCGGGGTTGGTAGGTAGGGGAAGATGAGCTAGGACCCAGTAGGCTTGGAGATGGCGACCATGACGCAGAGGTTATGTAGGAGGTAGCTCATTTGTTGAATGTTGTCGCAATTACTGATGTAAATTGTGGTATCCTGAGACGTTGTTGATGTTTGGAGATCTCTCTGAACAACAGGACCACTAGACATCTCCAATCGAGATGCACTTCATTCAATTGCCTGCGCTCTAGAAGAAGTCGAAGTTGAGCCCATCATGCCCCTGCGTGGCCCAATCCTCGCTCATGTTGGTGTTGCCGATGTCCGCCAGTAGGCTCTCGAAGAAGTTATCCATGTCGGGGCCAGCGCACAACACATCATGCTGTGGCTCGGTAGGCGTCGGTGTTGAGACGACACATGGGATATCTGCCACCCCTGGTTCCTTCTGCTTCAACTGAGAATCATCTGATGGGCCACTCTTCATCAGCATCACCAAGTCGGCCTGTGTCTTGTGCGTCTCGTAAAGTCTGCTGAGCCCCAGGTTGATTATCTCCAGCAACTCTGGTAGCTTTTCTGGATCAAACGGCAGAGTTCTCAGATTGATAGCACCAGGGTAATAGCTGTGGTAGAAGTTGTCGTCTCTGATCACGGGGAGGCATGCAGCTATCGTCTTCAGGATCTTGTATGCATAGTAGTACCGAGGTGCCACCTTCTTCATGGCAGTCTTGATGATGTCAAACACAGTGTCAAGCCCACGAAGAATAGCCTCACACGTCTCTTTGGTCTCCTGGGTGACTTCGACCAACACACGAGTCCATGTGAAGTTTACGAACTTGAGTCTCACGTACAAAGACATCACACTGAGGAAGACCCTGTGTGTCACCTGCAACAAGTTGGGAATGAGGATCGAGTCTGCAGATTTACCCAAGATCTCATGGGCCCTGGTAATGATGACAAAGATGTTCGGTAGAACCTGAAGAAGTTCAAGACTCAAAAGCTTGCGACAGTAGAAGTAGGATAACTCCGGGTTGTTCTTTTCACAGTAATGCAGGAACAAATGTGTCATCACACCCAAGTAGAAGATCCGAATCGACAATGACACGTTGATGGATGAGATCCGTCTCCTCTGCTCCTGAGGGTCCGAGGTTTCCTGTAAGTGTGAGCCAATAGTGCCAAAAAGGTTCTGCATGAACATCTCCAATGTGTTCATCTTCAAGCAAAGGTCCGCCACCTTGGTACGGCCACTGACATCAATCACGAGTTTCACAGCGTCTCTGATGTGTGACACTAGAAAGTCAATGTTTTCACACACTGTATTCGCAGCACGACCATCAGCTTCAATGTTCTTTGGGCTCTTGGTGTCGTAGAAATGGACGTCACAGTTGAGCGGGTTACCAAACGAATAGGCCTCAACGGCATCTGAGCATAGCAGGTAGTACCACACATTCCTTCTAATGTTCTTCTCCTTCAATGACATATGCCTGTACAGATGACTGGAGTCTGGATCTCTGTTCAACCCGAACGAGATGGCCATCTGGACGAGAACACCGGTACTGAACAAGTGGGAGCCATCTCCGTCGATACCCTCACCAAATTCTGGGGCAAACTTGTGGTACACTCTCATCATCATGGCAAACTGCAACATTGGCATATCTGGCTTCACCAAGAAGTTGAACTTCTTGAAACACTCTTCGGCAAGTTCAATCACCGCGACATCCACTGGGTTGTTGACCAGTTCATTGTAGGGTGAAGTCTCAGCTCTTTGCTCAGGTGCCAACTTGGTCGCATGCGAAATCATGGATAGGAACCCCAATCTCAACGAAATGAGCATCATCCCGACATACGCCAAGTTGTCGTCCGTGATGGCTTTGAACTCGGGGTAGTCCTCATAGGGAGCATCCAGGGGACCAAGAAACTTCTCAATGTTCTCAAAGAAGACATCAGGATCACAATATGACATGAACCCACCAACGTTGGTAATGAACCCTTGTAACAGCGTCTTCAGCAGGTGTCTCTTGGGTATCTTCTCCTTAATTCGATCAATCAACGGGCTTGGCGGCTCTCCTCCTTCCACAATCAGCTGCCGTGAGCTTCTAGCCTCATACGTGGCATCCCGATGCTCTCCTGACGTGTCCTCAAACTTGTCCACCACGGGCTCCACGCTTTGAGAAGCAACCTCCTTCCTGAATCCAATCAACGGATCACCGGGCTTGCGACACGGTTGTGCGTACTCGAGGACAAACCCCAGAGCAATATCCTTCCTCTGTATGAAGCTCCACGCCATGGGCCCATGATTAGATTGCCTGTTCTCGTTGATCAACAGCGTGGATTCTTGGATATCGTAGAAGTTGATGCACTCGTCCTTGCTCTGATACAGGTTGATACCCGTGTAATCGAAATCACGTTGTGGTCTGACAGACGACTCACCCGAAGTGGAGCTCTCTGGTGTTCTCAATGGGTTTGTAGTGCGGTTCGTCCCGTCAAACACGTTGAAGTTGACGTCCTCAGGTGTGCTGATGTATGTGCAGTTCAACCCTTTCCTCAGACACGTTGCACAGGGTTGTTGGCGGTTACACTTCACTTTGCGCTCCTTGCACTGTTTACAGACCACTACCGGTCTCGCGGTGGTCTTGATCACTCTGGGCATTGTTGTGGTGTGGTTACTGCTTCATGGCGATGAAGTAATGGAGGACAGGTCTCTCATGAGTGCACTTGTTTGTGCGCGGGGTGCAAGTTGAGGGACAACCGTCAAATGCAGAAGGAACTCCGTTTCGGTCATCCGGCGGTCTCGGCCGAGTTACCGGATTAGGAAGCTGTGAACACCATGTGTACGAACGTAACCCTCAAGAACAGCGGGCGGCTACTGTTTCACGAAGTACAACGTTTGGGTGAGATGAGCGTATCATTGAGTAGAGCTGCTTTGTGCGAAGCTGACGACATCATTTTGACGCGTACCGCCCTGGTAGTGCCGTCGCTGTGAGTACACCGCTCTGTCTCATCGGTCCTCAAACACAAGATGAAGAGGCCGTCGAGCACAGAGTATGGCAACCGGCAACCGGCGGCAAACCGCCATACCTCAAACGGAGACAACTTCAGGTTCCACTACTCTAATAAGAAGATCACGAGTTGGCAAACCTTCAAGCGCCTGAAAACTGCATAATCAAAAAAAGGTGAAGTTTCGCATGAGGGCGTCACCCGCGTATTTATACACCAGCCCACCCCCGGCGGCTAACCTACAACAACGTAATGTGTGAGACCTGGACATAGTATTAGGCTGACTATCAGGACAGAACTTCTGAGCCGCTGTCAGACCTTCATAAAGAGCCCCGGCAGCGAAGACAGCGCATAGACAGCAGGCCTCCAACAAACCGTGGAATTGTGTGGAACTGGCGGGTTGGATGCGTTGGCCGCAGTTACACGGTCAACAAAACATGAGAACCAGTACAGAGACACATGAGCGGCTATCCCCTAGAAGTGGAGTCGTGAATGGTGGACAGTGAATCAGTCAAGGTTCGAGAACTTTCTATCCTCCACGCGGCCGCGCTCTACATTCCACAACTCATCTATCATTTGCAAACGTTCACTTTTTTCAGATACATCAGATCAAGCCCTTCTTCAAAAGGATCTCTGCGATCAAGATACCAGCACCAGCAGCACCGATGATGGTGTTGTGCGAGAGCACAACCATCTTGTAGTCCAACACTGGGTCCTCTCTGACTCTACCGACGGAAACAGCGTAACCGGCGTCTCTGTCACGGTCCAATCTTGGCTGTGGGCGGTCTGGCTGCTCGAGGACGTGGATGGTTTGCTTTGGAGCGGAGTGGCAGCCGATCTTGGTGGCCTCACAGACGTACTTTCTCATGGACTCCTTCACCTGCTCGAGGGATGGGGCTGGTCTGTTCTTGAACTTGAGGGAGATGCACTCGGTGTGGCCATCAGAGACGGCAACACGGTTACACTGGGCAGAGACTCTGATCTCATCGTCACCGAGGATCTGGAACCCGTCCTTGGACTCGTTCAACCCACCGAGGATCTTCTTGGTCTCCCACTCAATCTTCTCCTCTTCACCGGAGATGTATGGGATGATGTTGTCCAACACGTCGATGCCTGGGACACCTGGAGAGAAACCAGCACCAGAGATGGCCTGCAATGTGGTGGCAGTCAAGAGCTCAATAGGACCAAAGTCGTCCACGAGGGGCTTGAGTGGGGCAACGAGACCAGCGGTGGAACAGTTGGAAATGCACACGATGAAACCTGGCTTCTTCTCACCGGCAGCCTTGGCAGCTTCGAGTCTGGTCTCCAAGACGGACAAGTGGTCTGTGTTGACGATCGGCACGATGAGAGGAACGTCTGGCTCTCTTCTGTAGTTCTTTGCGTTGGAGACAACGGCGAGACCGTTCTCCTTGAACTCCTTCTCGATAGGACCAGCGTAGTCAGCGTCGAGACCGGAGAAGACGACATCACAGTCCTTGAAAGCGTCGTACTTGCACTCAGACACGATGATGTCCTTGGCAGACTCTGGGAGGAGAGAGGTCTGCTTCCAGGTGACGGCGTCCTCGTAGCGCTTGCCAGCGGATCTGGCAGAGGCACCGAGCACGGAGAGCTCAAAGTCTGGGTGCTCAGAGAGCAGGAGGATGAAACGCTGGCCGACAGAGCCTGTGGCACCGAGAACACCAGCCTTCTTAGCCATTTTGATATGTGTTTTCTTCTGGATGAAAAGGGTGTTCGACGTTGTTGACGCGGGCGATGAGGCTTCCCGACGTTTTTTATTTGCACCAGCGGCACGTCCGGTGACTCAACTCACACCCCCGCGGTGGATGGATCAACAGTTGGCGCGGCCGGCGGAAGACGGAAGACGGAGGACCCTCGCCCACACCACTGGAAGGCCACATGAACAGCCACCACCCGGACCTCGAGCCCATCACCGCCGACGACCCAGCCACACATGTCTACGAACTCGCAGCACAGACGCTGCCCAACCAGAACCTCGGCATCCAGCAACGATCAGAGGATATAACCGTCACTGTCCAGGGAAGGGAGTACAACTTCAAGCAGTCCATCTCATCGCTCAACACCAAAGGGTCCACCACCGGGTTTGTCATGTGGAAGATCAGTGAACCGTTCCTGAACTGGCTGCTCACCACGGATCTCTATGATTTGCGAGGGAAGTACGTGGTCGAGATTGGCGCTGGTGTCACTGGGCTCTTTGCCTGTGCCCTGAGCTCACTCACAGAGACATACGTCGCCACAGACCAGGCTCACTTGATGAAGCTTCTAAGGTCCAACATCAGAGACAATGTGACTGACCTCGAGAGTCAGAGTATCGAGCACATCTCGAGACAGTTGAAGCGAACGAGAGGGAGGGTCGAAGCCATCGAGTTTGATTGGGAAGACGTTGACAGTGGACTCTATGAACTCTCACAGATTCACGACAACAGAAAACCAGACTTTGTCATCGGCTGTGATGTGGTGTACAACGACTACCTCGTACCACACCTCGTCAACGCACTCGAATCCCTGGCAGGACCCAACACCAAGATTCTCATCGGTCTACACCTCCGCCTCCCGGAAAACATCGAGCTCTTCGTGGAGGAAGTGCTCTCCCGAAGCCTCAGGATCTACAGACACACAGAGACACTGCTCCCTACATCCTTACAAACAGGATACGTCATATACTTGATCACATCGTCATCATCATCAACATCATAATCTTGACATCTGCTAGAACTCGCCCTTGTCAATCTTCTCCTTCAACTCGGCGTGGAATTTACCCAATGCCTCGAAATCAGTAGCCTGGGCAGGCCAGCCCACACCGAGCCCGGTCTCTGCGTCTCTCTTTGGGATGACGTGGAAGTGAACGTGGTCAACCTCCTGGTGTGCGATACGACCATTGTTCTGCAGGATGTTGTACCCGACTGGTGCATCAGGACCGTCAACGTTGAGCTCGAGGAGCTTGGCAACCTTCTTGGCCACTGGGAGGAGGTCGGCCAGGGATTCGTCCGAGAGGTTGTGAAGCTTTGCTCCACACTCCTTTGGGATCACGAGGGCATGACCCTTGGCGGTTGGCTGGATGTCGAGGAAGGAGTAGGTCTTTTCGGTCTCGAAGAGCTTGAAGGATGGAATGTCACCTGTAGTGTTGTTAGTCTGGTATTCTGATGGATTGGACCTGAGTGGGTAAATAGAACGGAGTTGGAACCTAACTCCCTCCACAGCACAAAGGTCTCCTGATGATTTTGAATGTGCACTCACCCTTGATGATCTTGCAGAAAATACAGTTGGCAGACATTCTGTTCATTAGTGGAATTGCTCAATGTTCACAAACGGAAAGATTGAAACTTGAAAGGTGGAAACGAGTCAAGAACAACCCTAGAACCTTCCCCCTCTTTTGACGTCTGTTGGTAAATTGCAACTCCGAAATCATCCGCGAAATATGTGGCCCGTACCGTCCAAAAACAGTAATTTTCGCGTAAAATGGCCCTTCACGGTGAGTACGGCCCGCGCTTTCACGGACATAACGAAAAGGGCGGTTAGTTCAGTGGTAGAATAAGTGCCTTCCAAGCACTAGGCGTGGGTTCGATTCCCGCACCGCTCACCATTATTTTTTTTTGGTTGGCGCTAAGACTAAGGTCACGTGACTTGTATTATAAGGCGGAATTAAAAGAGCTTCTTTTCATGTTTCACCTTTTCATCTACATCACAAATCGTTAAAGACAAGCATTTATTCATCACTCGTAATCATATCAATATCGTGGAAATCATCAGACAAGAAAAAAAAAGGGGTCAAGTAAAACGTGGATGTACGAGTGGACAATTGTACTCTTCGTGTACACTCAGAGTAACCGGCATCAGAGCTGTGGCTGCTCGAGTGGGAGAACATCGTACAACACGTCGACAGCGGCACCGTTGGAGTTGCATTTCACGACAACCTGAACCTTGTACTTACCATCCTCGTTGGCCAAACACTTGTC
>JAJMKQ010000063.1:0-24761 GCA_030569395.1 Petasospora rhodanensis
GAGTACAAGGCTGACCCTGATGTGAAGAAGGAGTTGTTGGATCTCGAAAACACGTACAAGCTGGTCCTTGCAACGAGTATCGCACACGAGAACACACAAAACTTGGAGAAGAGTAGCAGTGGTGAGACAAAGGTGTTCCCAGCACCATCATGAAGAGGGGATAGTCGTACTTTCCTTTCCTTGTTGCTATCTAAATAACGAGTCGTCTAATGCCATCCACTTTCCATTGCTTAGCACCGTAGTCGTATCTGCAACCGAGAAGCCTCTGGCCAGTGATTGGACATCTTCCTCCGTGCTTGACATCTTGTTCTTCAAGATATCTGGTGATACATGGATAGCAGAAAACGTAGCCGGTCTCGATGATGGCGTGGTTTGTGATATCATTGGAGCAAATCGGGCACTTACTGCTGTTCTGAAGAGGCCTCTTTGATGTACATGGTGGTGGGATGTCCTTGTCGAGTCTTTGGTTGGTCAGTTTGGATGCAAACTCGGACGAGTTCCACCATTCGAGGAACTTGAGAACAAAGATGGCCAAGGGGAACGCTGTCGTGGAGAGCTGTGACACCAACTTCTGCAATGGCTGGTAGTACCGTGTCGTCATCATAAGCATCTGTTGCCCGAAACTTGGAGGTCTTGTTCTCTCTCTGATGGTTTTTGTAGTAACCTTCTTCTCCTGCAAATCATGGTCAAACTGGGTGATACGAGAATACTCCACCTTGAGGAGCCAGTCGACAAGGGTCGGACTCTTACTTCTTCCTGATAGGTACATCAGCTGACAAACCAAGTTCAAGAGCTTGAGAACCTTCTTCAACATTGGATATATCTGCACGAAGCGGACCTTCCACCAACTCTCCCAATTAGCGTTGATTCGCAGTTGTTTGAGTGCCACCTTGGCCTTAATCTGGTCAAACAGCACATCCAACTTCTCCTTAGCATACCCAACACCGACAACGTTCAACAGAGACCCAAGGACCTGCCAGCTTTGTAAACGACGTCTCTGTTCAATCAACTCGAAAATCTTGTCATCGTGAACCTCGACATTCACTTTACTCACTCGTTTGAGACCGTAGAACTTGTCTGTGAATGTAGCATTCCAGTTCTTGAGGAAGTACCACTCCAAGGCACCTCTGAGAACCAGATTGAGCTCGTCAAACCTCAGAGCCAGTCGAAGGAGTTGTCTGGGATACTTCTGAGCGTAATGGACAATGATGTACCGCAGTGAGGGTGAGAGCAGCGATGACAGCTCGTTCGACGAGATGATTTCAAAGAGCGTCGGCGTCGAGGAGAGCGACCGTGGATCCAGCGACGAGTAGTAGTCCATGTCTGTCTCCTTGTCTGTGTCTTTTAATGTGTGACTGTGCGCTGTTGTTGTGAGCTTCGCTTGTTGCTCCTTTGGACCTCGGACTTTCGCTGTGGGGAAATGGTAGCACACGCGAAACTCACGTGATGTGTTCCGCGAATGCGTTCGATGGCCATCGCACGGTTATTCCCCCGGAGTTTGCAACGCCCATCAAAGGAGTTTAGTTTTCTCATCGTCCCTTGTGCACTCCAGCGATGAGCTCCGTACCACACACCTGCAGAAATGGCCACACCAGCTAAGGTTCTCTGCCTCCACGGCTTCCTCCAGAACGGCAAGGTCTTCTCTGAGAAGTCCTCCGGCCTCAGAAAGCTCCTGAAGAAATGCAACGTTCAGATGGACTACATCGACGGTCCCGTCGTACTAGAGAAGAAGGACTTGCCCTTCGAGGTTGACGATGCCAAGTGGCAGGAGATTGTGGATGCCGAGATCAACAAGGCCTGGTTCTACCATGACAGCGTGTCCAAGAACTTGGATCTCACTGAGGCCCTCAAGACCGTGGTAGAACGCATCAAAACTAACGGCCCATATGACGGTATCGTCGGTTTCTCCCAGGGTGCCGCTGTCTCCACAATCATCGCCAACACAGTCACAACATATCCAGAGCTCAAGGGCATCCAGGGCTACTTCAAGTTCGCTCTTCACGTTTCCGGTTACTCCTTCACCGAGCCTGTCTCCGAGGGCTCCACAGAGCTCCAGATCACCGAGAAGTTCAGACCGCACTTCACGGTTCCAGTCAAGGACCCAGAGTTCATTACAAAGTCTCTCTTCATCTACGGTGCGAACGACAACTCCGTGCCAGGCGTCAGATCCAAGTACTTGGCTGAGATGTACCCAGAGGACAAGAAGAAGGTCTTTGAACACGATGGCGGTCACTTTGTTCCAAACAAGAAGGACTTTTTGAAACCTGTTGTCGAGGAGATCACATCTGCTCTTGCCGCTTGAGAGCCCCAGAGTATCTACATTATACATAGAACTGATAGAACGCATTCTTTTTTGAAATTCTGTAACAAAGTATCCGCTCACGGATTCGAACTTGTAACTAGGCCCGGCCGTTAACGGAAGCTCTTTCCGGTCTTCGCCGGGAGCGGATGAAGGGCGAAAAACCTAAAGCCTTGGTGTTCGGGTGTGCCGTGTTCCAGAAGCTGGACACGAAAACAAAAAAGCCTGTCAACCGTTTTCCCACCCCCAAAACTAACCAAGTCTCCACACAAATTCACCTCGTATTCCTCCTACCAGCGTTGATCTGGGCCCCACGTTCTGCCCACCTCCACTCATTGCTCTGGCTTCCCACGCAACCCCCGCACCAATCCCACAGAGAGGATAACTCTCACTTAGGGAGTAAATAACCGCTGTCCATCGTCCCACCAAGGTTGACGAAATCCAAAATGAACTTTGCAAAGCTGGACGAGCAGATCCCAAAGCGACTCACCTCGCGTCTGGGTAAGACCATACCCGATGAAGAGTCATTACCACAACACAGCCACTCCTACCAACCGGTAGAAGCCACGAGGGCACCCAACACGAGACGGACCACGACACTCGACGACACATCAACAACATCATCATCAACGGAAGGTGGCGGCGCCAAACCAACCACACCAGGCCTTGTTCTTGGGCTGCAAACACAACAAACACGCATGCAGAGGTTCAAGGCCATTCTGGTCAAGTACATGAAGTTCATTGGCCCAGGAATCATGGTGTCCGTGTCGTACATGGACCCCGGCAACTACTCCACTGCTGTTGCTGCTGGTTCGGCACATCAGTACAAGTTGCTCTTCTCTGTCCTGCTCTCCAATGTGCTGGCGGTGTTCCTCCAGATCTTGTGTGCCAAATTGGGTGCCGTTACAGGGTTGGACTTGGCTCAGAACTGCCGTGAGCACCTGCCGAAGAAACTGAACCTCTGTGTTTACGTTCTCGCCGAGGTGGCCATCATTGCTACAGACCTTGCAGAAGTTATTGGTACCGCCATCTCACTTAACATCCTCTTCGGACTTCCCCTGATAGTGGGTGTCATTTTGACGATCATTGACGTTCTGATTGTGCTGATGGCTTACAAGCCGAATGGAGACATGAAGATCATCAGAATCTTTGAAGGTTTTGTCTCCATCTTGGTTCTCATGACTGTCATCTGCTTCGGTGTCGAAGTCTTCACAGTGGATTTCGCATTCAAGGATGTGATGGCTGGGTTCTTGCCGAGCAGAGAGATTGTGGAGGGCGATGGACTCTACCTCAGTTTGGCCATCCTTGGTGCCACAGTGATGCCACACTCTTTGTACCTGGGAAGCGGACTCGTGCAGTCAAGACTTAAGGACTACGATGTTAAGAACGGTAACTACAAGCCAGTCGACGAGGACTCTGGCTACTCAAACTACAGACCAAGTTTGGATGCTATTGACGACACTATGAGTTACACCATCACTGAGCTTATTGTCTCTTTGTTCACTGTTGCACTGTTTGTCAACTCTGCAATCCTCATTGTCTCTGGATCCACACTCAACGGCGAGAAGGACACAGACTTGTTCTCCATCTACAAGCTTCTGTCTGAGCATCTCTCCAAGACCGCTGGTTTGATCTTTGTCTTGGCCTTGCTCTTCTCCGGTCAGTCTGCCGGTATCGTTTGTACACTCTCCGGTCAAATGGTTTCCGAAGGTTTCCTCCATTGGTCTCTCCCACCAACGGTCAGAAGACTCATCACAAGATCCGCTGCCATCACTCCATGTCTGATTCTTGTTCTCGTTGCCGGGCGTTCGGGGCTGAGTAATGCGCTCAACGCTTCACAAGTGGTCTTGTCCTTGCTCTTACCATTCGTCTCTGCTCCACTGATCTATTTCACTGCCTCCAAGAATATCATGCGTGTCAAGGTGAATAGCACGCCACACCAGGAGTCTATTGGATTGATGCAGATGAACGGTGCAAATGGAGAGGAAGGTGACGTTGAAGATGACTTTGACTTGGATGAGGAGGACTTTGAAGAAGAGTACAAGGACATGAGCAACAGCAAGCTTACGAACATTATTGCTGTGTCCATCTGGTTGTTCATCACTGTGCTCAACTTCTTCCTCTTGTTCAGCTTTGCTATTGGTAAGGATGTTTCATTCTGAAGTGGGGATGCTGGTGGTTCATGATGTTGTTTTAGAGAAGTGAGGTGTTGGTTTAGGTTGTTGAACGCATTATATAAAGATTTATCTGCATGTTGATTTATAACTCTGCTTGTAGTCTTTTGTACTCGGTGTTTGACTGGTGACACCTCCGGTGACTTGGTCGGTGAAGCACGGTGACTTGAATTCGTTGGTCACCGGAACCATATGAACACTTATGCACGATGAGACACCGGGGCATGCAATCAATGAAGTTTATCCATTATATATTGCTCCCTGCGTTGCCCTTCGATTGCCGAGTCGTTATATTGTGTGCCTTGGACTTCATATGAGGGACGCCGACGCGTCATGCTGCATCTCGAACTCAAAATTTGTTCCCCACGCTCAATATCAAAACAGCACTCGTATCAGTGAGAATATATTGACGGTGAAGCCCTCATATATTGAGAACATGATGCAAGTACTACATGAATACACCATGTGTCAAGCATAACCACGCATCACAACCGTACGCTGAGTCAGTAACAATTTTTCGTTGTATTAGTCTATACCGAGTAATCAAGCCTCCAAGATATCTTCAAGCTCCTTCAGCATCTTCAAACCTGGGATGAACTGATCCCATCTGTCCTCAGCCTCCACAACCTCCATGGCGCCTTGATCAAATCTGTCATCCAAGTACTTGTGATAACCATCGACTCCACCGTCTTCCCTGTACACAGACCACGAGGCTTTGAAGGCACCGCCAAGGGCACAGGCGTTAGGGTTATCGAATCTCATGTTGTCCTGGGCACCGAGAACCTCGGCAAACTTGCGGACGATGTGGATGTTCTTAGAAGCACCACCGACAAAAACCGCCTTGTGTGGTCTTTGGGAGAAGTTGATGGCACTGATTGTCTTCTCGTCAAACTCGAGGTCCTGACACTGTGGGATGGCTTCAGTTTGGATGGAGAGCATTGGCGAAGAACGAGCACGACACGAGAGGGCCTGAGAATGGAGGATAGCTGCAACATCTGTCTCTGCATCCCACGATTCGACAACCTTGATGGATCCATCGTCATTCATCACTGCTCTGATGGTCTGGGCCTTTCTGTTTGGGACAATCTCACCCAATGGGAAGTAAACACCGAGCTTGTTATCGAAATCTGTGGCCTTGTCGAGCAACTCGTCAAACAGCGACCAATCTGCATGTGGCTTGCCGTACTTGTCGTTCAATGCGTCTCTGACCTTCTCACGGGCAAGGGATCCGTTACAGTAACAGATCATACCCATATACGCGTCTGGGATGGTTGGATGGATGAACAAGTGGTAGTTCGAAGATGGTGCATAAGTCTTTGTCACGAGGAGCACAGTGGTGGATGTACCGAGGGAGATGAGGAGTTCATCTTGGTTCAAGGGGAGGGAGAGGATGGTGGCCAAGTTGTCTCCTGTGAATGAGTACACTTTGCAGTCTGGAGAGAAACCGTATCTCTCAACCAAGTACTGAGAAATGTGACCAATGTTTTGGTGTCCAATTGGCTCGACTTCACCGAGCTTCTTCTTCAATTGGGCAATTGCCTCGGCTCTCTTGGCCTCATCAGTGACACCATCCTTCTCATGAGACAATGAGCAGACAGCCAACAGCTCCTCAGACCACTGCTTGTTGGGGATATCGTAGAGGTTCATGCCACATGCATCAGCTTCTTCGAGCTTGGCAACTTTCCCAACAAACAGAGAAGCGAGGAAACTCGAAACCAGGGCGATTCTGTCTGTGCTAGCATATGCCTCAGGCTGGTTCTTTGCAATCTTTCTGATCTGTGTTCCCGTGAATCTGTAGTGTGCCCTTGACCCTGTGATCTTGGCCAACTCCTCCTTCCCTCCCACGTACTCTTCAAAGATCTTGATCTCCTCGCCCGTGGAGTGGTCCTGCCAGTTCGGTGCTGTCTGTAGGGAGAAACAGTCTTCTGTCAAGACCTCGTCAAAGCTCTTGTCACTCTGGGCGTTGGCGAAGGCCTCGTGGACCTTGGCTGACATGTAGACGGAGCCGTGCTGTTGACAGGAGCCGGAGATGCCCCTGACGGTGGCGAAGTCGAATGTGGGATCCTTCTTCATCTTAGTGAGGATCATATCCAGGGCCTCGAGCCACATTTTGACTGGGGCAACGACTGCGCCCGTGGCGGCATCGGTGTAGACACCCTTCGTGGTTTTGTACTGTGGAAGGTCCTTCTCGAACTCGAGGGAGTAGTCGTGGGTGACTTTGAGTTGTTCGTTGGTCACCAGGACCTTGAGCTGCTGTGTGGATAGGTCCAGGCCGAGAAAGGACATTGGTGTGTGTTGGAAGTCTTTGAGGATGAAAGTTTGGATAGGAGAGAGCGATGGGGACCCGCGGGGGTTTTATACGGAGAGGATGTTCCGGGGAAATCTGGCATTGTTGTTTATCCCGCGAGAATCTTCCCGACCGCATCAACCCATGTCGGTGTAGCGAGAAACACCACGGCTAGTAGAGTGTGCCACAGAAGTGGGACAGTGGTCCTAAAAGCGATGTCACGGAACCGGTCTACAGCTGGGGAAGAATCTCTGGGGATAATCGTAACAAAGGGGTTTCATTCATAGTAACAACCAACATACACACACGCCACGTCATGCTTCACGGCTTTCACTCAAAAGTGGGCACCTTAGGCTCCACCCACTTGAGCTCCTCCTTCTTGAACTGTGGCCATGGCGGACAGACCCAGAGCAGGGCGATGAGAATGTGGAAGACGAAGACGACGAGAAGCACGTCGATTCTCTGTGTGGAGTATCCCATGAAGCAGGCGATCACGGTGCCCATCTGGAGGACGAGTGTGGCGGTGTCCTCTGTCCATTTCTGGGACGGGAAGTCGATTGGGCCCTCGAGAGCGGCCTTGATGTTTTCGAGGATGTCGGCCATTGTGTTGAGTCTTTGGTATGGGCTGGGTAGAATTACAGCGTCGTTACTCGAGCTTCTGAGCTTTGGGCCACGCGTGTCGTCTTCTCTATCTAAAGGTGTCCGGGTGTTCTTTCCCCAGCGGCGAAAATTTCCGGGAGCTGCGATGACTTCTCTTTCAATCTCTTTCTTTACTTCGTACAGAGATCCCCCAACACAATGCTCCCGTCACGAACGCTGCTCCGTCTCGCATACTCACGCCACAGCTTCAGTCGGCTGTACTCCTCTGTACCGTTTGCACAGAAGCTCGCACAACTGCAGCAGTCATCGTCGCACAGCTTGTCCGATCTCAGAGAGCTGCTGACGCATCCCGAGATCAAGGAGAACGTTGACTCCGTGGCTGATGTGTTTGCCCTTGTCAAGCAGAACGCCGAGCTTGATGCATCACAAAGAGCTGATCTTCACAACTTGGTCCTCAGCGATCTGCTCAAGCACGACTCGAGTCTGCTCACGATCCACATGCGAGAGCTGCAGAGGCTCGGAGAGAAGATGAGCGTCGATGCTCTTAAAGAAGTCATCAATATCAACAAGGGCAGGGTAGACTCATCGTGGGAGATCTTTGAGAAGTGGTGTGTCGAGAACTCGGAGCTTGCGAAGAAAGATGAACTCCAGGGAGTGCTGAAGTCGTTGTTGAACAAGGTTGTCTACGGAGATCCGAGTGAACAAGAGGAAGGTTTCAAGCTGGACAAGACGGGTCTTCTGAGGGCCACTTGGATCATGCAAAACATGGACACAGTGGACCCTGAGATCAAATCGCACGTCATGATTGAAGCTGTCAAAGTTGGAGAGCTTGCGCTTGTGTGTACCCTCGGTGTGGAGTCACTTGAGCAGTTGAATCACCTTTCACCAGCTGATGAGAAGCTCTTGGTTCTCTGGTCTGCCTCTGACTCCAACAAGCTTCTCTCAAAAGTTGAAGAGCAGGATCTGGCCCTTGTCCAGAGAGTTCTTGCTCTGTCATCTAAGACTGCCAAACTCAACACCGAACTGTGGGGTGAGTCCGTGGAGACGCAATGGACCCAGCTCAACACCAAGTTGCCATCTCTCGCAACACCACTCGCTACACTTCCATCTACAGAACAACCTCTCTTCCCAACCTTAGTGAAGGCACTCGAACCATTCACCTCCAACAAGTCCTCGCTGTATACCGCACTCAGACTCACACTGCTCAAGTCTGTCGGCATCCACCAATCCAACTTCCAAGAGGCATCCAAGCTCTACTCCGAATACATCGTCGACGACAAGTACAACGTGGACTTCTACATGTCTGCTATGACGCAGATCTCGTGCTACTTGGCCGCCAAGGAGAAGAACAGGATCTACCTCCAACTAGCGGAGTCGATGGTCCCGCCAGAACACACGCCCGTCTCTTCCCTGCGCGCGCAGATCCTCGCACACTCCGTGTTCGACATTGACGTCTCCCTCGACATCTACAACCGGTGGATCTCCAAGCTGTCGAAACAGAACAACGAGCACGGGTACTCACCTGCCGGGCTGTTGACTGAGTCGCTGATCCTGGCCTTCCTCTCCAGGGGCGAGCGCGAGTTTGCCTTCGTCATCAGAGACGGCGCCACCGACCACGGGATCCTCTCCGGCGAGACTGCACAGGACAGGGTCAAGGCTCTCACGAGAAGGTATGGCGAGATTGCCGGTGAAGAGGAGGAGACGGGCGAGAGCTCCGGTCTGTTGGAGCAGGAGGTGCTGAAGGCCATTGAGCGGTTGTGAGACACTTTGCGCGGTTCTGGTCCCGCACGTCAGGGGGGAAACTTGTTGAGATAGTTTCTAACTGGGTATATAAAACTGGATCGTAAGAAGAGATTTATAGTGACATCTGCTCAGGAATAATGTACTGATCTCGTTGTAAGGAGTTGTTCATCTCCCTGAATGAAAATAATGGAGTACTAAGAATGGCCGAAGTGACCAACAGGCCCCAGGGAATTTTGCCGTAGAAACTGGTGTTCAAGTCTTAGTCTGCACAAGCCAAAAACTTTCTATGGACATTACTGCATGTTCACTTGACCCCAATCAACTGTCGAACCCGACTCTGATAGTACAAACGTTTTGCACAACACTGATATTTTCCACCTCACCCCATAGCAAAGAGCCGAGTCCCGCACCTCGATCTCCACCAGCTCTGACGGGGATGACCGGCCAACCGGACGCCTTCCCCACCTTTTCCCCCAGACTTCTGAGGGCGATCCGGTGCGGGCTAATCCAGAACAGGGAACACGCCATTCCCGGAGGGCAGAGCTAGGGTAGAGGGCAGAGGCAGATCCCACGCCTGATTGGGCCCGCGTGCGCACTCGCATTATACGTCGCCGTCATTCAAAGGTCGGAGAGTTCTCCGGGAGTGGGGGCCTCTCTAAGCGGATGGCGAGGCTATAAAAAGCGGGTGTCTTTCCCTCCCCGGCTGTTCAACCTTGCTCTGTTCCCTTGGACTCCCCCCTTAACAATGTCACCAGCAGTCAACACCACGCTCCCACCGACGATGAAGGCCTCGGTCTTCAGAGGCCCCCGCAACATCGAGTACACCTCCGTCCCCACACCAAAGATCGAGTCTCCACGGGACGCCATCCTCCAGATCAAGGCCACCGCGCTGTGTGGCACGGAGTTGCACATGTACAGGGGCGACGTTGTGCCAAAGTCTGCCGGGTACATCACGGGCCACGAGTTCAACGGGACCGTCGTTGCCGTTGGAGACGAGGTGAGGGACTTCCACGTCGGGGATGACGTTGTTTGCACTTTCACCTCGCAGTGCGGTGAGTGCTGGGCCTGCAAGGATGGGCTCAGCTCCAGTTGTGTGGAGTCCAAGGTGTTTGGCACCTGGGCCCTTGACGGTGGCCAGGCCGAGTACGTCCGTGTGCCATTTGCAGACCACTGTCTCTTCCCATTGCCACAGGGCATGAACAGAAAGACCGCGCTGCTCATGTCTGACATCTTCCCCACGGGCTGGCTCTGTGTCAACAACTACTTCAAGAAGGTGCTGTACAACAAGGAGAAGATTGCCAACGATGTCATCTTGCAACTCGGTGCCGGTCCTGTGGGACTCTGCTGTGTCGCTGCAGCTAAGGAGATGGGCGTGCAGACCCTCTACATCGCCGACACTGTCGAGAGCAGATTGGAGCAGGCTGAGAAGCTCGGAGCCATCCCAATCAACTTGAACAAAGTGAAGGATGTCCCATCGTTGATCAAGTCCAAGACGAGCGGCCGTGGAGCAGATGCCATCTTTGAAGTTGTCGGTAACGCTGCCGCCTTGAGACTCGGCTTTGACTCTGTGCGCAGCGCCGGGTTCATCTCCTCCATCGGCTACCACCACGAGCCGCTCCCATTCGACGGTCTAGAGTGCTACTTGAAGAACATCTCGCTCCAGTTTGGCAGATGTCCGGTCAGATCCATCTTTGACGACGCCTTCAAAGTGTTCCAGAAGGTGTCACACAAGTTTGACGATTTCATCGACACGCAGATGCCATTGAGCGAGGTTGCCGAGGCATACGAGCTGTTTGAGCAGCACAAGGTGAGAAAAGTGGCCTTTGAGGCCAGCAAGTGAGCACGTCTCTCCCCTATGTAGTCACTTAAATGATTCCATACCATTACTTTGCTGACTAAGAGATTATGCTATCACATACCTTCGCTCGCGCGCGCCTACCGATAGCTGCCAAAAACCCGTGGCCCTTATCAAAAACTTTTCCGCTTTTCCGCTGACAGCTCAGAGGGGCTTTCAACACAGCAGGTAGACAAAAAGCACTGATTCCCATGTCCTCCAAAGACCACCAGTTCAGGCACACGACCGCCTCGCGCAGGGCCTCCGTCGTCTACGGCTCCCAGGGCAAGGGCGGGCTCTACGCTCCCTCCGACTTCTTCTTGCAACCACCCGCCTCGGATGACGCCCTCGACACGGAATCTGCCATCTCCTCACCAACAGAGACGTCTCCTCTCGTGCCACAGTCCGTCCCTCTCACAGCAAAAAGTGCCTCCGAGCTCCTCCAGGAAGAGCGTGAGCTTCTAAAGGACAACCACCTCCTACCGACATCGCCCACCACAAGCAACGAAGACACCATCATCAACGACACATGGGAACAAGCAGCCATCTCGGGCCAGATCAAAACCACTGTGCCCTTCGAGATGAAGTCCCTCACACAATCCTCTGCACCGCTCGTGGTGACATTCATCCTCCAGAACTCCCTTTCGCTCGCGTCAATCTTCTCAGTGGGACACATTGGCAAACAGCCCCTCGCGGGGATCACCTTGGGGTCCATGACCGCCAACATCACAGGCTTCGCAGCCATCCAGGGCCTCACGACGTGTCTTGATACATTGTGTTCTCAGGCATATGGTGCTGGGAAGTATGAGCTCGTTGGACTGCAGTTCATCAGATGCGCAGTGTTTGCTATCACATGCTTCATCCCCATTGGGTTCCTCTGGGTGTTCTACTCGAGCAAGCTCCTGAGTCTGTTTGTCCCAGCGGGTGAGGAGGAGTTGATTGAGATTGCATCGAAGTACCTCCAGGTTGTCACAGCTGGTATCCCCGGTTTCATCTTCTTTGAGTGTGGAAAGAGATTCCTGCAATCTCAAGGTGTCTTCCATGCAAGCACATACGTCCTCTTGTTCTGTGCCCCATGCAACGCACTCTTGAACTACTTGTTTGTCTGGAGATTTGGACTCGGATACATCGGTGCCCCAATCGCTGTCATGTTGAACTACTGGCTCATGCCTCTCGGGCTGTTGGTGTTCACGCTCTACGAACAGGAGTGCCTCAAGCGTTGCTGGCCAAGAACTTTCAAGTTTGAGCAGGCATTCCAGGGATGGTCAAAGATGATAGAGCTTGCTCTCCCTGGAGTCATCATGGTTGAAGCTGAGTTTGTCGGATTTGAGATCATCACCATCATCTCGTCATACCTCGGAACCACACAGCTCGCCGCACAGAGTGTTGTTGGATCCATCTGCTCCTTGGTCTATCAGATCCCATTCAGTGTCAGTATTGCCACAGCCACAAGAGTCGCCAACTACATCGGAGCCACACTACCAAAGAACGCCCGCATCTGTTGCACGGCATCCATGAACCTCGGATTCTTGATCGGTCTCTTCAACAGTTTCGTGATCCTCTACTTCCGCCATCCAATCACACGGTTCTTCACCAACGACGAAGACGTCATCTCCGAAGTGATGTCCACCATGCCCGTCATTGGATGCATGGGCATCATTGACTGTTTGAACGCGTGCTCCGCTGGATGCATGAGAGGCCAAGGACTCCAGAAAATAGGCGGCATCATCACCTTGTTCTCCTTCTACGTCATTGGCATCCCACTCTCCTACTTCCTCGCATTCCACTACGACATGGGCCTCAAGGGTTTGTGGATCGGTATCGTCATTGGTCTTGTCTTCATCACCGTGATGCAAGTCTACACCGTCTTCATCTGGTCGAACTGGGACAAGATCGTTAAGGACGCCGAGACGAGAAACTCGGATAATTGACACCCTCTAGCATTTATTTATTGTTTGATACACACTTGCATCTTCTATTTGACTTCTCAAAGCTGGGGTATCAAGGCGATATTGAAGGTGTGAGAGCTTTGTATTAATGAACTGTTTCGCATAACAGGTCTCGTAGTACGTTACTGTCTCATTTATGGTGTCCGGGTGTTTTGTGAAATGTTCGGGTGTTTTGAAACACCCGGACACGTCGTGTCCGATCTATCACCTCTTTGGAGACTTCTAGAGCGCTGGGGAATTAGATATCGACTATTCCAATATTTTTCCCATGTATTTCCAGCACGTATCATCTCAGAAATATACGCAAAAGTGCAAAATAATTTTGTTTCAAAAACTTGGGCTCTCCGCTCACTTTTGATCTTTATGAAAAAGAAGATGAGATGCTCTTTTTCCTGGAAGTCGACGTCGATTAATTATATTATTTAGAATTATTATTCTACTAGTACAGTACTAGTAGTGTACTACTAGTAGTACAGCTAGTACTAGTACACGTACGTCGTCTAGTATAACAGCTAGTACGGCCTAGTAGCGCCTGTACTATATAGTACGTCGACGCGGCGGACGACGAGTAGCGCCTGTACACTAGGACGTAGTAGTACTAGTAGTACAGCTAGTATTATAGTAGTACTAGTAGCGCCTGTACTAGGCCCGTTAGCAGCTAGGCGCCAGTGGCCACTAATGCAACGTCAGTTCCCTGCAGTCCGGTACTACCACTTAAAATTATCATCAACTACATGATGTCTCAGATCAATTAGAAGAAGAACAGCATATTAAGTTAAATAGGCCCCAGATCACAGGATTGAAGGGGAAAGAAGACAAATCAAACAAGAGGTGTAATCACATAAGAACTCATCACAATCAAGCACCAATCGCAAGCAGCACCAGACACATCAACGACGAAGAGGCCTTCAACAAGTTACCGGCACCGGTGTAAGTCGAGACAGCAGGAACGGAGGATGCAGTTGTGGCGTCGGTCTGGATGCTGATAGTGACGGCGTTGGTCACGGTGGTGGTGGTATCGCTCTCAGTGGTGTATGTGGATGATGTAGAGGAAGCTGGGATAACAGTGGTAGTGAGGGTGGTGGAGGAGGACGCTGGTGTAGTGGAAATGGTGGAGACAACGTCAGAAGAGGATGTGGTGATGGCAGCAGAAGAGGAAGCAGTAGTGGAAGACTCAACCTCAGATTTCTGAGTTGGTTGCTCTGGAGAGATGGATGTAAAGGTGGACGAAGCAGTAGTGGAGGCTGGAGTCTCAGTAGCAGTGGTGGTATCAGTGGAAGAGTACACAGAGCTGACAGTAACAATGGAAGTCTCGAGAGTGGAAGAGGAGGACACCACAGTAACAGAAGAAGTCTGAGTGGTGGAAACCTGAGAAGTGGATGTCTCAGTGGTCAAACTGTGCTCAGAGATCGGTGTTGGTGTCACAAAGGTCCAGTGGGTGGTGGAGGAAGACGAAGAGGAGCTGTAGAGAGTGGACGTAGTGCCGGCTGGCTGAAGTGTAGTAGTCTCAACAACAGAAGAGGAAGACTCAGCAGAGGTCACAACAGATGAGGAAGAGGAGACTGGTGTAGAGGACGACACGATCTGAGAAGAGGATGGGTATGGAACATCAACATCAACAGTCACAGTCAAATCACCAGTAGTAGAGGAGTAGAGCTCAGTAGTAGTGGTGGTGTAGTCCTCGTTCCAAGTGGAGGTTTTGGTTGTAGTCGTAGTCACTGCCTCATCAACTACGGAGGAAGATGGGTATGGTACGTCAACATCAACAGTCACAGTCAGATCACCGGTGGTAGAAGCGTAAGACTCAATAGTGGTGGTGGTGTAGTCCTCGTCCCAAGTCGAAGTTCTGGTGGTGGTGGTAGTCACCGGCTCATCCTCAGAAGTGGAAGTGGTAGTGGCAGAAGCAGGAACATCAACATCCACAGTCACAGTCAAGTCACCAGAGGAGTATGGCTCAGTGGTGGTTGTGGTGTAAGACTCACCCCAGGTGGAAGTGGTGGTGGTAGTAGTCGTAGTTGGAACGTTCACATCCACAGTGATGGTCAAGTCACCAGAAGAGTACGGCTCAGTCGTAGTAGTGGTGTGATCCTCATCCCAAGTGGAGGTTCTCGTAGTGGTGACAGTGTGTGGAACATCGACATCAACAGTGATGGTCAAGTCACCAGTGGTAGATGGGTACGACTCCGTAGTGGTAGTGGTGTAGCCCTCATCCCAAGTGGAAGTTCTGGTAGTCGAAGTGGTCACCGCAGTCTTGGTGGAGGAAGTAGTGGCAGCTGGCACATCAACATCCACAGTCACAGTCAAATCACCAGAAGTGTATGGCTCAGTGGTGGTTGTGCTGTAGGACTCCTCCCAAGTCGAAGTCGTGGTAGTTGTGGTGGTTGTAGGAACGTTCACGTCGACAGTGATGGTCAAGTCACCAGAGGAGTATGGCTCAGTGGTAGTGGTAGTGTAGTCCTCATCCCAGGTGGTGGTTCTGGTAGTCGTCACAGTACCTGGAACGTCAACGTCAACTGTGATGGTCAAGTCACCGGTGGTGGATGGGTAGGATTCAGTGGTGGTAGTGTAGTCCTCATCCCAAGTGGAAGTTCTGGTGGTGGTAGTGGTGGTGGCATCATCAGCAGTGGATGAAGGGGTGGTGGATGTGGTGGTTGGAGTCAACACGTAGAGAGTACCAGCAGTTGGGGAGGTAGCGTCGTAGGTAGTGGAGAGAGAAGTCTCAGTACCGGTCCAAGCAGTGGTAGTGACGTAGAGTGGGACAGCAGTGGCATCAGCCTCTCTGGTGGTGATGTAGATGGTCTGGTCGTAATCGTTGCTGGTAGAGGAACCGCCTTCACATGACAAGTCAAAGTAGATCTCGTTGAGCAAAGTCAAGTTGACAGTGGACTGGTACTGCCAAGAGGTGACCCAGACACGAGAGTTAGCAGCAAGACCACTGACAATGATGGAGACCTCGTTGCCAGAACAGGAGTAACCAAAGCCATCAGTACCGTAGGTAGTTGGGAACAACCACTCGTTGAAGTCGTCATCATCGGTGGCGTAGACCTGGATCAAGTCACAGTCGATGTATCCCTCACCATCAGTGTTAGACCCAAAGTCAATGACAATGGAACCAGACTGGGTGCTGTCAGAACAAGCCGGGAAACGGATGAAGTTCTCAACGGAACCGTAGCCAGTGGTGTGCGAGAAGGAGTAGACACCGTCGTTCTCCTCGTGAGCGGCAAAGGTGACATCAGTAGAGAGGTAGTCCCACTCGATGGTGTTGGTACCAGAGGCCCAGTGGGTCGAAGCGGCAATCTCAGGGCTCAAGGCACTGCCACCAACAGCAAAGAAGACAGTGAAGGAGATAGTTCCATCCAACTTGGCGTAATTGCCAAAGGTACTTAGAACCTCACAGGTCAGGACAGAGTGATCCAAGACGTAGGCACCCTGAGTAGCCTTACACTCGACAACAGGGATCTCAACACCGGTGTAGCCAATGACATAGTCGGAGGTACCATCGAACTTGACACGGTAGACGTAAGGCATGTTCAACTCGAAAGTGTAGCCTTCGGTGAGCTGGGATCTGTTGAGGGTGTACTCCAAGGTGACATCCCATGGCGAGTTTGGCAAGTTGTCACCATCTTGGGAACTGATGGAAAGAGAGGTGAAGACGCTGTCGTCTGCAACAACGAGCTGAGAGTAGAGGAAAAACGAAAGGACGTAGCAGAGATTCATCAACATGGCGAGGAGATGTGTTCTTGCTCACAGGTGGTCAAAGGAGTGTAGAAGTTGGGTTTGATTTTAAGTGGTAACTGGAGTAAAACAGGACTGAAACAACAACAGGACAAAGCCTCCGCTTTATAACTCGGGTGGACCATGGTTTCATGTGTGACATCTTGAAACAAACTGCTCTGCTGTGTTTGGGGTTGATCGGTAAGCGAGGCTTCGATGCACGATGCTGCAGTCAATTAAGCAGCAGGAAGAAGAAAACACGATGAAACGACAACAAAGGGATGTTTTTGGCAGGAGAGCCTGACACCAAGAGTACATCACAAGTGCCGTGTGGAGCTGGCTTGCGGTAGTTTCATCATGGATCGAGACAAGAGGAGGCAGGGTCCCAAACACAAGCGATTGCGATGAGCCGATCTTAACCTGTCAAAGTCACCCAAATTGTGAATCCAAGAAGGAGGGAAGACAAAGTCAACATGGTGATGTTCAGTCAAGTCTCACCTTTGTAGTTTTTGAGCGTGTGGTCCCCTTACTTACCCACCATCATCACCGATCAGTGTCCGTACCTTGTAACATCGGACATGGACATATGACCCGATTGCCTCAAGTCAGTTCATGTCTGAGGATCAAACAGTCCTCGGCTAAGCACAGCCTGATCTCGACAAACGGGAGGGTTCAGTAGCAGATGTTTCAGCAGAAGGAAGAGGGTGGGCCCAAGGGGATGTCCCACATCAAGCATGCAGAGAAGCCTGCGGTAACGACGGCAGATTCCACGGTTCAGGGACAAAACTGGACAAATTTGGACATCAAAGACGCAAGATCTGTTTGGAAGGATCTTTTTGAGGAAACGCCATTACCCGATCGGGACGTCAATGGCGTCGTGTGAAGCGGAGAGGCAAAGCGGCCAAGCTGCCGCAGATGTCCTCCTTTGACGTCCGAATTAGGGAATTTTGATGGGAGGTGATGTTCGCGAAGATCACGTGAGTAATCACGTGAAGAGAGATTTAGTACGGATTTCTAGAAGCCCAGAGATCAAAAGATCGCGGGCGCGGGCGCGTTGGGGGGAGGCGAGCTGAGGGGGATTTGTTTGAACGAGTGGCGGTCTTTTCCCCAGAGCACACGGCGCCTACCATAACCTCACAACCACACGAAACACACACAGAAATGTCCAACAAAGAGGTGGCATTGCAAATTATCAACTTCCTCAAAGCCGCCGTGCAGAACAAGGAGGTTTCTGAGGACTTTGTCGAGTCGCTCGACGTGGCCATTGACTGTGTTGCAGATGCCTTCGAGGTGAACAAGGACGACGATGCCGAGACCGTGAAGACTGCTTTCAACGGTAAGACGTTGAAGGAGATCCTCTCTGCCGCCCAGTCCGAGCAGAGCACACCAGACTCCGCTTCCGCCGAGACTGAGATCCCAGTGCACATTGATGATGAACCGGACGTTATCGACGAGGCCACAGAGCAGGAGGCTGAGAACCTTAAGCGCGAGGGTAACCAGGCCATGGCTGCCAAGGACTTCCAGACCGCCGTGGACAAGTACACTGCCGCTCTCAACCTCATTCCAAAGAACAAGATCTTCCTCTCCAACAGAGCCGCCGCCTACTCTTCTCTGCGCGAGCACGAGAAGGCCATCGAGGATGCCTCCGCCGCTGTTGCCATCGACCCAACCTTCTCCAAGGCCTATTCCAGATTGGGTCTTGCATACTTTGCTCTCGGCAAGCCAAAGGAGTCCATGGAGGCCTATAAGAAGGGTATGGACTTGGAAGGTGACGCCGCCACTGCGGGTATGAAGAAGGGTTACGAGACCGCTAAGAAGAGACTCGAGGAGACTTTGGGTGTTGACGCCTCTGCTGAGGCTGCTCCATCTGCCTCTCCATCTTCTGGTGAGCGTGCCATCCCAGACCTGGCTAACCTGGCCAGCATGTTTGGCGGTGCAGGCGCTGGTGGTGCCGGCGGTGCCGGTGGTGCTGGTGGTATGCCAGATCTGTCCAGTCTTGCCAGTATGTTCGGTGGTGGTGGTGGTGCTGGTGCTGGCGGTGCCGGTGGCATGCCAGACATCTCTGGTCTGATGAACAACCCAATGATCAGAAACGCTGCTCAGCAGATGATGCAGAACCCACAGATGATGCAGGACATGATGAGCCAGTTGGGCGGTGGTAACGGTGGTATGCCAGACCTCAGCTCCATGATGAACAACCCAGCCGTCAGAAACTTGGCGCAGCAGTTCATGGGTGGTGCCGGTGCAGGTGCCGGTGCTAACAACGGTGCAGGTGAACAATGATTAATCTTATGACGATTTGTTTTCTTTAATTCCTCTCATACAGCTTCATTTATAATCTTTCACGTCTACGCTTTGTGTTTAAAGAAATGAAAAGTAAGAATTCAAAGCAGGTAAAATGTTGAAGTAAAAGCACATATTTTAATTTTTAAGCGGAGAGTGGAGTGACATCGCTTAGGTGTTCATGTAAGTGGATGGGTCAACACCACCCTCTGGGAACTCGGTGATCTTGACGTCGAATCTCTCCTGGATCTTGGCCAAGACAGCCTCATCAGCCTCGGAGGAGACGAAGGAGATGGCAAGACCCTTGGTACCGAATCTACCAGCTCTTCCAACTCTGTGCAAGTACTGGTCAGCCTCGTTTGGCAAGTCGTAGTTGATGGCCAAGTTGATTCTCTCGATATCGATACCTCTACCAAAGACATCGGTGGCGACACAGATTCTCTTGTTGAACTCCTTGAAGGACTTGTATCTGGCGATTCTCTCCTCCTGGGAAATACCAGAGTGGACGGCGATGGATGGGAAGTTGGAGGCACACAAGATCTTGTTCAACTCCTCGGCACGCATAGTGGACTTGACAAAGATGATAACCTGGTTAAACTCGAGGGAGTCGAGCAAGTCAGCCAAACGACGGTTCTTCTCCTTCTCAGCCAACTTCATGAAGTACTGCTGCAAACCGTGCAAGGTCAACTTGGCCTCGTCGTCAACGTAGATCTCCAATGGGTTCTGCAAGAACTTCTTACAGATTGGTCTAATCTCCTTGGACAAAGTGGCAGAGAAGAACATAACCTGCTTCTCACGAGGAGTGGCGAGGAAGATGTCCTGCACATCTCTTCTCATGTCAGCAGCCTCCAACACCTTGTCACACTCGTCAATGACAAAGTTCTTCACGTTGTTGAGACGGATGAGCTTGTCTCTAACCAAGGCGAGCAAACGACCTGGGGTGGAGACGACAATGTGAGGGGTGGTGTCCTTGTTCTTCAAGAGGTCGGCATCCTTCTTGATGTCGGTACCACCGTAGAAGACGGCGGTCTTGACGTCTGGCATGTACTTGGAGAATCTCTGGTACTCGTTACGGATCTGGTAGGCCAACTCTCTGGTGTGACAGATGACAACGGTGGAGATCTCACCTGGGACTGGGTCCAACTGCTGGAGAGTGGAGAGGACAAACACGGCGGTCTTACCCAAACCGGACTTGGCCTGGCAGAGGACGTCGGTACCGTGGATGGACTGTGGGATACAGACTTGCTGGACTGGAAGGAGAGCAGGGGTTAGTGATTTTTGCAACAGAGGGGGGAAAATTAGAAAGAGGAGGAGAGCCGGGTGTATGTGAAGGTGTCCACAAGGTTGTCGAGGGAAGTCAAACGAATGGTACCTCAATGGGATGGATGGAATAGAATGAAGGGTAAGAAAAAGGGGGTATCAGAGAGAGAGAAAGACAACACATCCAAAGGGAGACGAACCAACTTCATCAACAGCCGAACATCAAAAAGACATCCACAGAATGAGCCGAATCAACGAGTCAAGTCTCAAAACCGAGCAATTGGGTCCAATCAGGACACTCAGCCCAATGCACGGTGCAATTGCCAACGAATGAAGAGGGCACAAACACCCGCGGGGGGGGGGGACGCGTCATGGGGTCTGAACCACTCCCCAAACAAACAAACAAAATGAACACAACACAACACGACACAGATATTCTCCTCCTCGAGGGATAAGCAGCGATACTAACCTTCCGAAGGATGCTCGAAACCACAGTCGACAATGGCTCTCATGAGCTCAGGCTTGAGGAGGAAGTCCTTGAAACCGGTGGAGTGGACACCGACGTAGGATCCCTTCTTGTCATCGTCCTTGGTCTCGGTGGTTGGGGCGATGTTGTCCTCTGGTTCGGAGTACTCCAAAAGCTCTTCTTCGCCTTCGTGCGACATTGTTGCTGGGTGTGTTTTGGTTGATTGGCAGTCCCGCGTGGGTGAAGGTGGCAACCTGGGCCCCGGCCCGCTGTTTTCTCGCCAGCCGGCGCTCGACGTCCACCGCCTCTTTCCGGATCGGGAAGCCGTGCTGAGAATTACGCGTGGGGCTCTCGTTTTCGCGGTGGAGCCCGTGCTGAGATTTACGCAGGGGAAGGAAGGAGAAGTTAATAAGTGTGTACTATTCACAGCTGCACCCTCTGCTGGAGCCTCTCGGTGGCAGAGCCTGCACGCGGCCACCGCTCGCCCATGTCCTCTGTCTGACGGAGGAAGCTCTCGGTGTTGTGAACGGTGGTGCCACCCACAACGATGCGCACGCCCTTGTTGACCGTGTTGAGATCATGGATGACGCGGGACTCCTCGTACGTGACGCCGCCAACGAAGAACACGATGATATCCTGTGCCTTCTCCGCGGCGAGGTTGGTGTACTCGGTGTATGTGTTGAGGATCGGGTATGTCTTCTCTGGGAGTTTCCCACGCACAGCTTTGCCCAGGATGGTTTCGAGACGTGGGATGTGTTGCATGTAGATGTTATCTGTGGCGTGTACGGTCTTGAACCCGGCAATGAGGTTCGAGGTGGCCTTGTCGAAGATGGTTTGCTCGTCGTCGAGACGCTGTGATGTACCGGAGAAGGCGAGGAGGTAGTCGATGATGGCAATCTTGTACATTGCGACGCCTTGGTCCTTGAGGATGTTCTTGAGCCTTGTGGTTTGGTTGTTCGAGTTGCGTTCGTAACGGAGTGCGTAGAGCGCCACGAGTCTGATCTTGGAGTCCTCGCTGATAGGCTGGCGTGGTGGTTGTGTGGTATTGAGGAGCAATGCCTCGAGTTCTTGCAGGTCCGCGTTGTGCTGGTCGTGCGAGGACATGTTCTGCTCCAGTTCACTCACCTCCCACAGTCTCTTTCGGTTGATGTGTCTGTCCAGCTCCGAGGCCAAAGCCATGTGCTTCGAGACGTTACTAGAGAGTTTCTTGAACTCAGGGAACTCTTCAATGAATCGCTTCATGTCCTCAATGGTGGCGATATCCTTGGACGACTTGGTCTTGGATTTGTACTGAAACACATAGTCCTTGATCTTGTCACTCAAATCACCAAAGTTGAGATACATCGCCTCCTCATAAAATTTGTCCTGTTTAGCGCTGAGCACCACTTTACGCAGGTCGTCAGAGACACCGGGCATATCGGATAGATCCACCGTGTTGTTGTCAATGCCAATGAGTTCGTGCACCATACTCTGGAACGTCCAGGGGGTGAGGAGCGGTGTGATTGGATCGTTCTTTCTGTCGAGGATGAGCAGGAGCGGCGGCGTGTCCCTCACTTTGAAGTCAAAGAGCGTGGAATGTGTCTTGTCAATGCTGTACTGCACCTCTTTGGCCAACTTGGCGCTCATCTTGCTGTTCGCCTCGTAGCGGATCACGGGCTTCACCTTGAGCGAGAGCAAGAGTGAGACAAGCCCCTGTGTGCATCTGTTGAACGCAGTGCCTTGCCATGACTCCTTGGAGTCTCCGTAGATGGTGTGCGAAATGCCCAGGGAGAACAGGTCCTTGTTGATGGTGAGGTAGTCCTGGAAGAGCTCCTCGACTTTCGTGACCACTTCGAGATCGTCGCTCTCCGCGAGACGCTCGAGCTGGGACTTGGACACGGCGTTGTTGAAGTAGAGCTCGTAGCTGGAGTACTTGGGGTTGCGGAGCTCGTCGAGGAGATAGCCGAGGGATTCCTCGCACGGGTTGAGGTAGCACACGCATTTCAGATGGCGCATCTTGTCCCTGGCAGCGTTGTCGATGCGTGAGATGAGGTAGATGTCGTGCTGGAGCAGCTCGGACTGCGTGGCGTTGAGCGAGACGACTTTGGTGGTGTGCTGGTCCAGCAGCAGCACGCGCACACGCGAGCCGGGCAGTGCGGTGGCCTCAGCTCTGGAGGCGAATTGCGAGGTCTGGCGGTCGAGGCCGACGATGCGGCCGATGTAGACGTCGGCTGTGGCGTAGAGGTCCATTGTTGTTCGTTGTTTTGTGGCCGAGTGTGAGCGTGTGGGAGAGTAGGATAAGAGGGGACAGCGGGCGCAATTGGGCACTGAGCCCTGACAAAGCCGGTGGTGTCCGGGTGTTGGATGGAGGAAGAGCGAGCGCGGTCGAGCACCGGCGGAAGATTTTTTTTTTTCATCTTCCTCTTCCTTTGTTGTTTACTCCCCGTTGTCTCCTGTGCTGAGGACTAAAGGAAACCAGTGCAAAACAGTGAGTAACAACACAAACAACAGCAGAAGAAACACCAAAACCCCCCCGGCTCGAGTGATGATTCCAATAATTTATGCATAGTTCAACTGACTTTTACTGAAGAAAAAAATTACCATCAGTCTTTCGCTCCTATCTGACCTTTGCCTCTGGGTTTTTCCCATGTGATTCTTTGTGTGATACTACCTGGACCAATACTAACTTCCTGAGAAAGACCCGTGTGTATTACTCCGGCTTCAATGCATACATTCTGACCTTGAACAACTCCTTAGGCAGCCCCCTCTGCAACTCTGTAGCGATGAGCTTGAGCCCCGCCTCCTTGAACAGCCGCTTGAAGCTCTCGTCGCTTCTGGTGACAGAGCTGTCCTGTTCGTCAAACACGTCCTCCTGTGGCGCGTTGTTCTCCTTCACCACAATGGTGCCGTTGGGCTGGAGACCCTCCTTGCATCTGAGCAGGAACTTGACAAACTCGGCGTCGGGCAGGTGGCCCACGCACCACTGGCACCAGATGAGCCAGTACTTGCCCTTCTCCGGGGTCCAGTCCTGCATCCCCAACTCATAGATCTCACCTAGCTTCCCCTGCTGTTGCAAAGGTTCGAGCTCCACGCGCATCTGCTCCACAAAGGGGCGCACGGGCTCCACGAGATCAACCTTGTCGCTGAACTTGTGCAGCATGTCCCTCGTGACACGCCCAATCCCGGCACCGATGTCCACGCTGTATCGCACATGTCCCTCAGCGGGCGTCATCCGGGCCTTGAGCTTGCGTAGAAGCGTCGACGACCCGACAACGTCCGCCTTGGGCACCGATGTCCCCTCGCCGTACCCGCCCAGCACCCCGTCCACCGTGGCTGGCGTGTGTGTCCAGTAGTCGATGGCGGCGTCGTAGTCGATGTGTGCGTCCGGTCTCTCGGGTTCGTCGGTCATTGGTCTCTGAGCTTACCCCTAGGCCCACCTACAACTTACCGGATGCCCCTCCTTTTGCTGAAAATTGGTTGATCGTGCGGCGGACGGATGTGATAGCGTAAGCACATTCCCTCGGGGTCGGGGATTATCCGAGGCGGGGATGGAGATGGGGGAGAGATAAAAGGACAAGACTTTGCAGGGTCATTAACAGAGCTACAAAAAGCTTATCTACCAAGGATGACCCCCCATAACTCCAACACAGACATCCCCAGAACCCATAACAACCCGCAACACCGCTTACCTCATCCGCCCTCGGCCAATCCGCGGAAAAATCATCGACGTCGACGTTCGCCCGGCTGCCGCCGTCGTTTAAAACTGATCCTTCTCTCCTCGCTGGAATCTCCTTCCACTTTGTGCCCCTTTTATTGTACACCAACACCTCCCCCCGAAGATGAGTGGATGTATGTGACTTTTCTCTCCATCCAGGTCTCTGGCCCCGCTGGTTATGTGTCTGTCTCTCTCTCTCCCGAGAAGTTAGTACCCCCTTCTCATCGAGCCAGCCATCGCCAATGACCCGCCTGTTCTATCTCTCTCTCTCCAAGAAACCCACGTACTAACTATCCATTTCCACCCAGTCCGCCTCATTGACCTGGCCAAACCGTTCCTCCCTCTGCTCCCAGAGGTGGAGCTCCCGCTGCCAAACCTCTCCTTTGACGACAAGATCATGTACACGCTCGGCACCTCGTTGCTCTACCTCCTCTCGCAGCTCCCAATCTGCGGGGCCA
>JAJMKQ010000064.1:0-23174 GCA_030569395.1 Petasospora rhodanensis
CGTAGTACTCTCTTTTTAGGATCCGGTTCATGGCGCTCGAGATACTGGAGCCACGCACGGATGAAGTGCAGATGCCCGATATACGACTCTCTCTCCCATGGGAGCTGATTCGCTGGAGACTGGTCCATTCTGTTCTGCGTTTCTTCCCTGTTCCCGGTGTTAGATCCCTGGTGGTTTTGGTGTTTGTTGACGGTTTTGGTCGCTATGGGCCCCGTGTGTGGCGCGAACCGGTTTGAGTGCGGGTTACGTAATCATCATAAGCAAAAATGATCATGATGGGTAGTATTAAAGGCAGTTTACATAAGATAACTCTCAAGCAGAGCTCTTGGACTCGTGGATGGACTCCTGTGTCTCAGCAGCAGCAACCTCGACATCGCTGGTCTTCTTCTCACCCTTGCGTGGGAAGAGCTTACCAAACGTCACGTTGTACCACTTGTCCTCCTCCTTCAAAACGACATCCTCGACATCGGTCTCACCCTCGTCAAATGCGATCTTGTCAGTAAGTGGTGGATCTCTGAGGAACAGAGAGAAGAACACCAGCGGCACACAGAAACAGATGGCCACAATGGTCAAGTTGCGCTGGATGTATCTGTAAGCCTCCACCACGGCCATTCTCTCCGGTGTTCCCCACGCGTACTCAGCCACAAATGTGTATGGGTCAGCATAGACAGAGGCAGCGAGCGTGGCGTTGCCCAAGTTCTTCTCCAATCTCCCTGGGAGGAGCTGGGTCCAGATGGCACCAGAGACAGAGTTACCGACTGCAGAACCGATTCTGTACAGAGTGTACGACAATGCAGAGACTGTGGCCATGTGCTCGTGTGTTGTAGCACTCTGCATCGACACCGTCATTGGGTACGAGAACATTGTGGTACCAATACCCCAAACAACCAGGGCACCAATCACACCGGAGTAGGAACCATCACCACCTCTGAAGTGGTAGAGCAAGCCGGAGGCGAGGAACCACAGCGAACAACCAAGGATGATGAATGGTTTGAGTCTTCTCACGTAGGCGATGAACAAGGCGAAGAACGGACACCACACCACGGAGACGAAGGAAGACAAGGAGGAGATTCTCGTGGCGGACTTCACGGACTGGTTCATAGCGACGATGAGCACCGTGTACAAGTAGTCAGCAGCCATGTAGAAGATGAAGTCCAAGAGGAAAGAGAGACCAAGGACAGACCAAATTCCACGGTCCTTGAGCAAGGCGAAAGGTGCGAGTGGATACTTGGCGAGCTTAGCTTCATAGACGATAAAGATCGGGATAAGAACAAATCCAAGGACCAATGGACCAATGATCTTACCGGATTTCCATGTGTCACGGACACCAGCGGCCAGAGTGAGTGGGACGAGGATACATCCGAGCAACACGATCATCAGGAGCACACCGATGGCATCCACTCTCCAGAACAACTCGAGAAGCGTCTTCCCCCATCCGTGCTTCTTGAAGAATGACTCCTGAGACTTAACCTGCTGCCACTCCTCAGTCTTCGAGGCCATCCATCTCATATGGAGGAGACAGGCGATGAATGGGAGGGATGTCAAAGGGAAGATGAAGGCCCACATACCGATACCCCAAGACCAGTTCTCCGTGCCCACGGCCGAAGTCACGTTACCAGAGATCCAAGTGTTGATGATGTATGGCAGCGTTGGGACAAATTGGTAGAACAATCTCCATCTCAAGGTGGACATGTCCGAGAGGATGATGTACACGATGAGCAGCACACCGACGTAACCCAAGTTGTAGAACACCGAGCCGGCACAGTATCTCTGAATGTCGTAGGCCTGGGACTGGATGATGGTGCCGATGACGTAGAACACAATGGCAGTGATCAAGAGCACAAGACGACCAAAGACATCGGACAAACGGGCATACACAACCTGGGAAGCAGCACCAATCACAGCGTTGATGACACCAATGGTGGAGATGAGAGAGTGCTCACCATACGAAGCAGAAGCCATGGCGGTGTAGACGTAACGAATGTTGGCATCGAGACCGTATCCGTACCCGATGATCAAAGAGGAGAACAAAAGGAGGAAGGTGAGTGGAAGCGACCCTTTGTACTGGGCAGCCTGAATCTCCGCCTTTCTCAGCGTGAGCAGCTTCATCCCGTGGTAGTCCTCATCCTGCTGATTGGCGAACTCCTTAGGCGACTCGCGGTACCCACCCTTGGCGGTTGGCACCTCGATGTTAGCGGTGACGGATGGCATTACACGATGGTCCAGTTGGTTCAGAGAGGTTGTGTCAGGAGAGGAGATGAGCTCGGTCTTTTATACTGTGTGACGGAAAAAATTTTAACCCCAGAGCTGAGCTGGGTGTCTTGAGGGATCTGCAGCTGTAAAACAAGCATAGAATATAAGAGGTGGCAGCTCGTGCCCGCTTTCCCGGCGAGTACCGTTCAGAAGTGCATACATAGAGGGCACATCTCACCAATTAAGCTTAACACCGCTCTAACTCCGCTTTTTTCACCTGCGCCGATGTTGATTTGGTGCCGTGAAAAGTGCCACAGTCGACGGAACCCCGGGAGCACTGGTGTCCAGTTCAGAGGCCGAGCAAAGGGTTATCTCTTCCATCTAAGTCCGCTGTTGCTCGTGCAAAGCTGGATTGGCGGTTGTTGTACAGGAGAGACGAGGGTGGCAGCATAAAGAGAGCGCGGGCTTTTCGGGAGGGTCTCTCTGAGATGTTGCACTCACTGGCACACTATTCTCTCTCTGCTTGTACAGTGCTTCTGTGTGCACCTGTCTGCCTTGAAGCAGTGGTGTTTGGAGCCAATCAACGGCTTCTGAAAGGGCTCCTGATCAAGCGAGCCCGATGCCCTCCGGGTGTCCACTACGTGCGTGACTGTAGAGTCCCTGGTAGAGGACACAACATCGTAGACAGAAGTTCTACAGTGCCAACAAAACATGTGCCCTTCTATTCCGGTGATGCCACCTGCCTTCGCCCTAAGAATACCTCGACACTCGACACCTTCTCGGTTCCTACGGTGGACAGGTTCGAGATGGGCTCCGTCCTTTCTCTGGTGCCAAACAGCTTGCCAAACGTGGTCTTGCACCACTTGTCGTCCTGCTTGTGAACTCATCAACCTCGGTGCCGTCGTCAAAACCACTTCTGGATTCTTGTCCGTCAGCAGTGGGTCTCTGAGAAAGAACGAGAAGGTAACTCTGGATGGCACACGAGTGGTTGATCACGATGGTGAGCTTCCGCTGGGTGTACTGGGACGCCTACACCACTGCCTGCCTCTCCGGTGTGTCCCACGGGGTACTCGTCGACAAAGGCGTAAGGATCCGTGTGTTCCGTTGTAGCCAGTGTTCCATCCCACAAGTTCTTTGTCAGTCTTCCTGGTAGGAACAGTATCTATATGGCCCCAGAGACAGTGTTTGCCCCCTGCAGATCCGATTTTGTACAACGTATACGACAGTGTAGACACCGTCGCTATATATACGTGAGTCGTAGCACTCTGCATCGGTACCGTCATCGGATACGAGAACATCACGTTGCCGATCCCCACAGACAACCATAGCGCCAATGATTTCCCGACAATGACTGGTCGCTGCTTCTGAAGTGATACAACGGCAAAAACAATCCCATCACAGCGAATCACACCAGGCGATTAGGGCCTCAATCGCCTGAAGTATGCAATGATCACGGTGACCAGAGGGATAAACGATGAGAGTGTAGGCATTTTAGTGGAAGAGGTTTCACGGCAGTGATGAGGATGGTCTACAGGTAACCCGATGTCATGTAGGAGGTGAAACCCTGTGGTAGGAGCGAGAATGTCAATGGGGCCAAGATACCTTGGTCTTTTGACAGGGAAAGTAGAGTCAAGGAACTCTTTGCAGCTTCCGCCTTCAAGACTGCAATTATGACAATCACTAGTAGTATCAACACAAACCCGAGGATTAAAGGTACAGAGCATTGTCCCCTGTACACATTGGAGAAGTGACATTGATCCAAACATTGAAGATGAGTGGCAGGGTGGGGACGTATTGAAAGACTCTGGAGCAGTCTAGTGATGGAAAACAACTGGCTAATTGTGATCGTCAGGAACACAGCAGAGGCTCAAGATTAAGCGCTCCTTGCGCCTGATATAAGGCTGCAACGCGAGTAGGGTCTTCCTGTGTGAAGCATTGTTAAGTTGTACGTACTAATTAAACAGAACGGATATCACAGGCCTGTTAAAAACATTCGGCTCTAAGCATATACTCTAAGAGCTTAGAAGCCACATGGGTCATATAGTGTCTAACCCAAAGCCTCCGACATGAGAGTTGAGGGTTGATACGGAGAGATAATGCGGGGAACTGGACCCTCGCTGCCGGGGCACATGGAAGGTTGATCGGCTTTACCCCATCGCTCAAAGAGTCCGAGCTGATACCTTGAGTCCGCCCAACGAGTGACATGTGTTATGATACTACACTAGAACATATATGACACTTATACTCTGCATAATATAATGGAGATCCGTATAATCAATGTCCTGGGCGTTTTTCATATATCGAGCCTGCAGATCGCCGACGCGATCAATATATCAGTCCGTGGCCGCGGGAGCCCCGTATCAGCGACCCCTTTAACACTAAGACCGAGCACATCCAGGCCTTAAAGCCGGCCGGATTTAGTGGTCAGTGGAGTTAAGCTGAGTCCATTAAAGCCGAGTCTTAACTCCATGCTGACGTTAAGTCCTTTTGTGGTCGTCAGACACAAAGTCCGACGCCCAGTACACAAAGTCCGACGTCAAGTACACAAAGTCCGACACCAAGTGCACTAAGTCCGAAACTAAGTGAACACTAAGTCCGGGCACATTTTACTGCCAAAATCCCGATGTTGCGAAGGTCCTTCACGTCATGTAGGCACGCACGTACGTACGTACAGGTAGTCTCCGATCCATCCTTTCGCGTAAGGTTACGCGGCCCCTGCGCATTCCTCCCCCGGACCGCAATTAAGCACGATCTCGCGTCTGATAAGCGCTGCCTTCCCTCCTCCCCCGTTACCCCTTTCCCAGTCAGAGCAACGCAATGGCAAAGCCAAAGAAAGACGCACCCCCAGTGATTGATCAGGACCAGGTGACTCCAACGTACAGTCCTTTCAGGGATTCGAACATGGAAGTGCACCGTCTCGAAGTTCGTAACAAAGAGCTGAGCGCTCAGCTGGACTCGCTGAGAGAGGAGAAGGATAAGGAGCTCAGGGACTTGAAGGATGAATGCCATGTCTTGAAGACTGACAACTCTGGTTTGGCGCTCGCGAACGAGAACTTGAGGTCTGAGGTTGCATCACTGAAGAAAGATCTGGACAAGGCTAGGGGTCAGCCAAAGGATCCTGACTACGGGAACCGCTACGATCAAGGCACTCAATGGGGACGTGGTTATGCGCGTCCTGTTTCCTCATATGGACATGGCATAACGCCAGATGGTGGAGTGACTCAATTTGGGGGCGCCGTCTGGGGTGGCTATGCAGGTGATACTCGTGCTCCTCCAGCCTCCCATCAGCAAGATGGTTCTTGTCAAGATGCTGCCTGCAAGCGCAAAGCTGAGGGCATGGAGTGGGAGTTTGCGTCCAAGAAACGGTTCCTCGAGATGGAGATCAGCGATCTCACAAACGAGTTGCGCTACAAAGACTCGCAGTTGGAATGCAAAGACGCACAGGTTAAGTATAAAGATGCACAGGTGAAGTCGAGGGATGAGACCATCGCCTTCCTACGCGATTAGAGCTGAATTGCCTAGTCGCTTCACTGTGTTCTCCGGAAGTTAGTTTGACTATAATACAATACATCATGGTCTTCTCAGTGATGATTTGCGACTCTTCGCATACCTAATTAAGCAGTCCGGAGTGCCACTTCTGCTTGTTCTATAAAGGCGAGGGTCCGCACCGGCTAGACCAGCCTTGTCCAAGAGGGCGGTGCAACTAATGTGTTACGCACCATTAAATGCCAAAGCCGTCGCAGCAAATAGATGTGCACACCAAGTCTGTAGCATTCAGGCCTGCCACTGACGAGTGTGCTTGGTTCTCGTCGCTCGCTGTGTGGAGCCGGATCAGGTTGCACTGTGTTGTGCGGACAACAAGAAGGTTGGCCGTTTGGCTCTTGAGTGTTAGGCAGACTGTGAGTGGATACTTTGTACACCAAATGAAACACTTACTAACTCCTTCGTACACCTTCAAAGAACATGCTTATCCGATGATGTACGGGTGCTGCGTGTTGCACGTGACCGTGACCGTGTGAGTGCCCGTACCAGCTATCTTGCCGCGGCGGGCGCGCGCCTCCAGCTTAGGGCCTTTTGTTTTGATTTGGGGACATCAGAAACCGAACGGGCGTCTCCACTTTTGAACGGACTCTCAGCAAACGATGGAAATCTATGTTCCCAAGTGCACTGGTACAGAGTGCACGGAGTACGAGCACCAGCTTCAGTTCGCGCGTGGAATAGCGGCTGTGGTCACCGCCAGGCGGTGGAAGGGCGAGGATGTGGATCTCTCCACCGTGTTCCGCAACGACGACTACATCATGCTGCAATCGGAGTTGACGGTCTTCGATGTCCCGCTCAAGGAGAAGAATGTGGCACTAGCCCAGGAGCGATCCGTGTTGATGAAGCGGCTGGCGATCTATGAGACTTTGAAGGAGAATGGTGTTGTCTTTGATGCCCCGTGGTTTGCGTTGAAGGAGGAAGGTGACGCGTTGATGGAGATGAAGAGTCTTTTCAATGGTGTTCAGAAGGGATACTTCCAGTTCTACTTCCTCAAGAAGAAGTTCAACGGAGACCTGGAGTTCTTATCACGCTTCCAGAAGGAGGATATCACGAAAGAGAAACCCAAGAGCCCGAAGAAGAAGAAGACAGATCCCGTACCAAGGGGGAAGAAGAGAGTGGAGGTTCAGGTTACGAATGACAAGAGTGCAAAGAAGTCCAAGAAGACGAAGGTGCAGGAATTGAAGCAAGCTGAAGAGACCATGCCGGATACGTCTACCGATGATGTGTTCGAAGACGCGTTGGACCATTTTGAGGAGACACAGCAGAATATGGAGCCAGCCGTGGTGGAAACTGAACCAGTGCATGAACCGGTGCCACAAGCAAAGGAAGCTGCTCCACAACAAGAGAAGGTGTCACGGCGGGAGCCCACACGAGAACCAACCCGACGTACAAGACCTGAACGGAGATCGCTACGGAAGTCTCCATCTCCAGAACGTATTGGCAAGACATCACCAGCACGTACAAGAACTGCCTCTCCTCTACGAAGACGCCAGCCCTTGGAAGAAGTCGTTGTGGATCTAAGTGACGAAGAGGAAGAAAAAAAGGAACCAACACCGACACCGCCCGTGCAGCGACAACAACAACCAGCAGCACCACCGCCACAAAACGACAACCCAACACGGTATAACGAGTGGGACGACACACTCTCCACAAAGTTGTACGAGCTCACCACTGCACTGAAGCCACATCTTACAGTGAACGAACTGATGCAGCTCTTTGGACCGCATTCTCCATTGGCTTCGGATGACGTTGTTGCAAAGCTCCACCATCTGGTGCCCATCCCCGGTGTTCTCGGTGTCACTGCGAAGCGGGTCTTGAGCGAGATGAAGTGATGAAGATGGACTCTATGGACTATATAATATGTCTTGCATATCGTTATAACGGTGTCGTTGATTTAAGCCACTTAGCTAGGCGATATTGATCATCGTGTAGTTCCATCGTGATGCAGAGGCCCACGCACCTTCGCCACAATGAAGCTAGAAGTCCGGTAAACGTTATGATCGAGCTGTTTCAACTTGACGTCATGGAAGATAGATGCCCATATCCTCCTGTTTCTCGTCTTGACTAGTTCCTTATCTTCATCCAAAGGTCGATCAAGCACTACGATACCAAAGCGGCAGCTGACTGGACGGGATGATGCAGCGGTCCACTTCAGCTCCTTCCCCAGATCACCACGGCACAGCGAGTTCGTCTTGTCGCCAAGGAGACAACCCTCAACGTTCAACTTCCTCAACCACTTGGAAACGGCAATCCTCTTGAGCTCATCCGTCGTCAACACGGGGTGCGAGTTGGGGTCATAAAAGACCTCGTGGCTGAGGTACGAAAGCAAGCAGAAGCGTCTCAACCCGTTCCCCTCTACTTCGGAGTTGGAGAAGTTCCTCAAGATGAAGTTGTTCATCTTAAATCCGGGTGCCATGAGGAAGAGCACAATGTCCCTCGGCCTCAGAGATATCCCCATTGTGTCATGCAGGTAGTAGAATCGAGGAAGTGTAAACCCTGGAACCTTGTTCAAAACGGTAAGAAACTGTGTCACTCCGAACACAATATCCTGGTCCAGTGTAGTCCTTCCAACTTCAGCGTACTTGACACTGTTGATCCAGCAGAGGTACGAGCATGAGCACAACGCAGAGCTCAACGCAGAGCGGGCAAAGTCAAACAAAAAAGATGGCGTTCCTTCCAGCCAAACATGCGTGCAATCTCTGAGGAATGACAGGTCCATCTTCTTGTAGTCCTTCTTGCGTGTTTCATTGTCGATCAGGTACCCCCAAAGACCCAGCCCATTGGAAAGCGTGTTGCAGAGCTCAAAACACAGATATCTTGAATTGAAGTGTAGTCCAGCCATCAGAGGCAGAACCCCCGCATACCTCACCTTTAGCTGGTACACTTCTCTTGCCTCAATGTTCATAAGCTTCGGGATCCACCGAGCTGAGCCAGATGGTGTACAGAAGTAGATACTCAAGTGTGTGAGGCTCGGTAAGGACAAGTCGATGAAGTCAAATTCGATGGCGATGTTGAGGCTTGGGAGGCTGGAGCTCTGTGGGAACGGGTTCACTCGTGGATACTTGCCAAACCATTTCGCAAAGCGGCCGACAGGAATTCGATCTGGTTCTTCGAACTCTGTCATTTCAAAGCTTTCGGGTGGCATCTTGTAACACCTTCTCCATGACACCAGAACACGCGGAACCATCGCCAGCTGCAACTGGAAGCACTGCTGGAACGGTCTGAACTCGGCGCGCTCTTCAATCAGCGGATCGTACGCAACTCCCATCAAATGCACAAACGAGACACGATCCAGCTTGTGTCTGTTCTGTCTGAAGAACACCGAGATATGGTCAGTGCCAATCTCTCCAATCACTTCATGGAGCTTGATCTTTTCTGTGTGCCATTCAGGTTGAAACTTCTCTGAGCCAATGACATCAATCCCAGGTACATGGAACAGAAGTTGAAAGGAGTTGAAGCCCGTGGGATTGTTGTTGTGGAGGATGACGACGCAGAGTGAGCGGAGGTGTGAAGAAGCCAGAAGGGCATTGCGCATGCAGCAGCCATCCAGGTGAGTCACAATCGACGCGATTACGCTGAATGGAAGTCTGGTGAGAGCGTCCGGCATTGGTGTGTGCCGATAGACATTGTGGTGGGTTTGTTGAAGCGGGGTCGAAGCGTTGGATGTGGTTGTCTTGAAGAGAGGGCTGCTTCTGAGCAAGTTGATCTGCGCGCCTTTGATCCCCGCCCGGGCCCGCTTTGATGTTCGCGAATTATTTGGATCTTCCTAATTAGGAAGTCTAGGCGATGCTCTTATGCGCTGGAGTACGATTCCAAGTTTTGTGCACGTATTCTACCGCTTTAGGGTAAAAAGATAAAGGGTAGATTGACAGATAGACATAGTAGAGAATGGCGCTCGAAAGACAAGACAGAAAGACAAGACAGAAAGACAAGACAAATAAGACAAAGGACAAGAAGACATAGACAAGGTAAAGACAACGTAAAGATAACCCAACCACTTCAAGCCTTCAACACCCCTCTCCCTTCTTCCAACATCCCTCTAACACAAACACACAACACCTCAGGGGCACCAGACATATGATAAAACCTCTTGACGAGGTCCTCTCTCGCGTATCCCTGCATTAACGAAACCATCTCCTCGTGTGTCAATCTTCCGACCAATGTATCCACCACAGTCTTCAACTGCATTGTCACGACGTGATCCCATTCGGTGTAAGATGGAGAGTTGAGTTGGGTGGAGGTGGTCGTTGTAGTGTAGTTCGTCGGTGGGATGTATGTCACCGTTGATGGAAGTTGTGGGATGATCGGAGAGTCCTGTGGAGACTGCGGTGGGGACGTGAATGTGTTCTGATGGGTTGTGATCTGGACGCATCTCTTCTTCGAAGGTGGAGTGTCGTCGTATGCGTATGGATGGTCAGATTGTGGACTTGCAATGTTCTGTGTTGAGCGCGTGGTTGAGGGAGTTGGCTCTCTTGTGCTCTGGATCGGTGTTGAAGGGGTCTCGAGTTCATCATGGTACCAGTCTTCATGTTCATCCTCAGAGTCAGAGATGTAGGTTGTTGCGCCTCCTTCGGACTCGTAGGCGTTGCAGTCGGTGTCCTGCTGATACTCGATCTCCTTGAAGGATGGTGGAGATGTCATTGGGATCTTGATCAAGCCAGCATGCTTGTGGAACGGAGGAGGCGGAGGTGGGATGGGTATGAAGGAGTCAAGCGAATGCTCCCTCTTGACTCTTGGAGTGGTTGCAGCGGAGAAGGCCTCAGGGTCCATACCGGTATCATGTTCGAAATGGTGTGCAATCAAGGAGACGTCTGGATGTGCAACCCTCCATCGCGGCGCCTCTTCATGATATATCGGGTCAAGTGAGTTGTGGTACTGATACATCATCTCCAAGTCAACGTTGTACTTGCTCTGAACGACATCGATGAAGGCGTCAAAAAGTGAAGAGCTCTGGTAGACTTTGGAGTAGTGGTCCAACTTGTCCTGTGCGAAGTCTGCTGTGGAGAAGGTGTAGAGCGGCTTGATGAACAGTCTGGCATGTTGGCCCTTGATGGTGCGATAGACTTCAAACTGCTGGAGTAAAGTCTTTCTTCTCTGTGTGAGCTCAGTCTTTGGTGGGATTGGGAGGCGCTGGTGATCTCTGATGCTGACTCTCCATCTCTTGAGACACATCTGGAGAGTGGTGAGCTCGTTGTCGTTGACTGGAGAGGTAACACCGTGGAAACTATGGCACTTGGCCTCTTTGTTGGCGAGTACAACGATCAGGGATCTAGCGAACCTGATGCGCTCGTTGTGTGCGGCTTGCTCTTCAGTGGTGAAGTGCGCTTCCGAGGCGCTCTTGGCCTCCTCGAAAATGTCGTTGAGGTCCGACGAGACGGACGTGGTGTGGATCATATGTGTGAGATGTGCGGTTTCCGGGTGTTTCTGGTGGGGTTTGGGCTCTTTCCACAAGGCGTAAAAAGTCTCCTGTCTTTTTGAGGTGACACAAGTTTCATATCAAACGTCAGCCGCAGTGGTGTCCGGGTGTGATGAGTCGCTGCTTATGTCAGCCGTTGCCGGGGCAACCACCGTAGCTCCGCGGCAGCTGGCCCGGCCCATAGTAGTAAACCCGAGAACCACAACAACGCAGTTCTTCCCCACGCAACAGAGCGGACACGGCCAACTATGGGAAACGCGGTGTCGAGTTCCTCGAGCAAGCCAGACAAGCCTGTGGCACTGGAAGATGTCCCAGAGCAGTTCAAGGCGCAGTACGATTTCGCTGTGGCGCTGCTGGAGGTGTACGACATCAAACGCGAGGCTGGTGATCCCTACGATGGGGTGAGCTACACCGCTTTCCAGATGAAGGACTACGAGATCTTGCACAACATCTTGCACGGTGTGGATCCTCTGGGGCCCCTTGCACCTGACTACAACTTGAACCACTACTTGGCGAAAAAGTCCGCGCTGGCGCTGCGGTGCAGGATGTACAAGGCCCTTGCGGATGAGGTTGTCTTCGAACCGCCGTACTACACGCATCCAACGATCAAGACGAGGAAGGAGATCAACGAGTACATCAAGGACATGCCGGCCCGTCTCCACAGAAGATACGCAGATTTCTTCAGACAGCCCTACAACGGTGATCTGGAGTTGTTGGTGCGGTACGATCTCAAGTACCCTGGCTCCGGGATCGAGGAGGCCAAGGAGAAGAAGAAGCAGGAGATGGTGCGCAAGGTTGAAGAGGAGAGGCCAATTGTCCAAGCCAGAAACCAGAGGAGACGTGCCACGCGAAACTCCCGCTCCAGGGGCAGGAGTGAAGACTGAAGAGAAGAAGGAAAGTTAGGTGTGGCTCATGGACACTGATCACTGTTGTTTGTAATACACACACTCAATGATTCGTTCGTAATTGTGTATTAGCCGTTACTCGCTCTGCTCACTCGTCATCTTCCAGCATCTCCAAGGCATGCTCATCGCACCTGTGCAGCATGAAGTTGACATACTCGATCAACACCTCAGGGAGAGTCGTCAGATGGTACAGTCTTCGAAGGATTTGTGGACCGGTGTATGCTGAGTGTGGACCAAACAGCTTCGAGAGCTCAGCGTCAGAGAAATGTGGTTTCAAATGCTCAATCAGGTCCCTGAGTTTTGCAGTCATGACTTCATCCATGGACGTGTATCCATCACTCGTGGGTTTGCCCTGTAGTGGTACATGACCTTTCTCCAGATCACTCAGAGGCGTAGGCGGTGCTTCCATGGGTCTCTGTATAACCACCCTCTCTTGCCTCTCCTTCCTTTCCCTGATCTTTTCGAGAACAGGCTGGACCAGATCGATCAACTCTTGTGTCTTGTCCCCCTCCTCGGCTGCAACATCCAGCCTGTACAACAACTCCAGATCTCCACAGAACGTGCGATTCATCACAGCCCTGAACAGTCTGAGGTACCCAGGTGTTATGAACTTCTTGTGCTCCTCCATCTCCTCCGGACTGGTCTTCGGGTATGTGAACATTGGCGGTTGGATGATCCCACGGGCCCGGAGTGGCTTGTACACGACGTACATCTTCATCATGTTTCTGCGTAGGTATCTCGCCCGCTTGATCACCTCCTCACTCATCCCTGCAAACTGTGTGATGAGCTTCCCCGTGACATTGTACGTGTAGAACCGCAGAAACTCCTGTCGCGTGAGGAAGACTCGCTCGATCCCGTTCAGCGGTATTGATGTGGTAGATGCTCGGTATTGCATGGTAACGACAAAGGCCTGTGCGAGTCGGAAGTGCTCGAAGTCCTGGTAGGTGAGGATAGAGGTGTCCATTGTGCTCTGTGTGTTCCAGAAGTGGAGTCTTCTGAACCAAATCTCCCGAGACCATTCCTCTTTGTGGGCGATGACGCATGTCGTTCCCATCATTCCGTTACGGGGCACTCCTCAAAACAAAACCCCTACCAATTGTCCAGCGACTCCCCCAAAACCATTCATTCATCGTCAGAGTCAAAAACCTCCACAACATCCCCTGTCTCTGTCCTGTCACTCCCCGTGCATTCCTCCCACATGGCAAGGACGTGGTCATGCAACAGCACCGGTGTGTCAATGAAGTGGTGCAGTCTCCTTACGAGCTGAGGACCCGTGAACGGGGACTGCGATCCCATCAGATCCAAGAGCACCGTTTCGTCAACCAGGTTTTTCACTGCTGCGATCAACTCTCTCAGCTTTATGGACATGATGTCGTCGAGTGCGGTGTACTGGTCTGGTTCTGGACGTGGACGCTTCCTTGGTGGTTCCGATGGTTCTGCTTGCTCTCGTTCTTCGTCATTATTTCTCCTCGTAGAGCTGACAGGCTCAGGACGCTTCCTTGGTGGTTCCGATGTTTCTGCTTGCTCTGGTTCTTCGTCATCATCTCTCCTCTTAGAGCTGACAGGCTCAGGACGCTTCCTTGGTGGTTCCGATGTTTCTGCTTGCTCTGGTTCTTCGTCATCATCTCTCCTCGTAGAGCTTACAGGCTCAGGCTGTGTGCTGTCGTCGGTCTCAGGTTCATCTGGTTGCTGCTGATCCTCTGATGCTGACGTGGTCTTGCTACCAGCACTTGCTCCCTGCCGCTTCTGTTCATGCTGCAGCTCGAACTTGTACAACAGCTCCAAATCACGGTTAGAGGCTCGTTTGGTGAGAGCACTGAAGAGATATTTCGTATGCTTGGACTTTGGCAGTTGCAAATCCATGTCGTCCAAACTGTGGTTGTCTGAATAGACGAAGTGAGGCCCCTCGAATTCCACTCCTGCGACATCCTTGACCGCCTTGTATACCCGATACATCGCCAGCATGCGATACTTCTTTGCCCTCAGGCTTCCCAGTTCACCTGGTCTCAGCTTCGTACCCTGATCTTTGAAGCAGGATGGCCCATGCGCCAGAAAAGACTTGAGCACCTGAAAGTCCTTCGTATCGAACGGAGTGGAAAGCCCGTGCCAGTGTGTGGGATCGTTCTTCCTCTTATGCTCCAGGACGGCGATCACACACCTGGCGTACCTGAGCCGCTCTTCGTCTTTGAAGCTGGGGGTTTTCTTGGGCATTTTGGTTCGTCTTTGGTCGCTGGCGTTTGTGCGAGAGTGGGAAGCTGCTTTCATCTCCTTCACGCGTAGTTTTCCCCGACGCGAACTCTCCCCGGATCAACCACAACCCCATCTACGTAAGCGCGTGTCCGTTCACATCATTCATTACGAGGCATCAGTCGATGAGTCACGACTCACTCCTCATCAAAGGACCCTGGACGGAGTCCTCGTCATCGTCATGCATTGTCTCCTTCGTGGGCGGAACTTGGCGCACGGTCCAAAAATCGCCATGAGTTCCTCAGTGACTTGGAGGGTTAGTCGGTCAGCGATACCAGCTTCGTAGCCAACTAGTCGTCAAGCTGCTGTTGTGCGTGTCGTGATGTCGAAGGCATGGCATATCCCGTTCCATGAATTTCTGATATCGGTCACTTCCCAAGGCAGATGTACATCGCTCTTTCCTGTCCATGCCACAAGCTCTTCACTCATCATCCGAGTCTGAGACCTCCACAACATTCCCTGTCTCTGCTCTGTCACTTCCGGCGTACTCCTCCCACATGGCAAGGGCGTGGTCATGCAACAGCACCGGTGCGTCAATGAAGTGGTGCAGTCTCCTGAGAAGCTGTGGGCCTGTGAATGGCGAGTGTGACCCCATCAAGTCCAAGAGCACCGTTTCGTGAACCGAGCTTTTCATTGCTGCAACCAGTTCTCTCAGCTTGATGGACATGATGTCGTCGAGTGCGGTGTACTGGTCTGGTGCGGGATCTCGGTGTGCACACGTCCCTGGTGGTTGTGGTGTATCATCTCGTCGTGGTTCTTCGTGGTAAGCTCCTCTCTCAAAGTTAACGGACTCAGGTTGTTTGTCGTCGTGGGTATTTGTTTCTTTTGTTTGCTGCTGATCCTCTGATGCCATCGTGGTCTTGGTACCAGCACTTGCTCCCTGCTGCTGCTGTTCCTGTAGCTGCTGTTCGTACTTGTACAACAGCTCCAAATCAAGGTTCGATCTTTGTTTCGTGATAATACCGAAACATTCCTTTCTTGAATTGTACTTTGCCAATTGTTCTTCCATGTCCCCTGGGTTGTGGTGTCTTGGAAAGGTGAAGTCCGGACCCTCGAACTTCACACCTGTGACATCCTTCATCGCCTTGTACACCCGATACATAGCCATCAATCTGGACTTCCTCAATTTCAGAATCGTCAGCTCCTGTGACCCTAACGTCTTATCCTCGTCTTCAAAGCAGCCCAGCCCATGCCTGAGGAAAGACGCTAATACCTGGAAGTCCTTTTTGTTGAGCTTCGTGGAAAGCCCCTTCCATAACCTGAGGCTCTTCTTTCTTCTGTGCTCGAAAACGGCGATCAGGCATCTGATAAACTCGACTCGTTGCTCGTAACTCTGGCGCATTTGGCGAGTCTTGGGTCGTCGTGGTGTTGTGGAGGTGAAGATGGAGTTGGCTTCTTCTGCGCGTACTTTTCCGGACGCGAATGAACTGTCTCTCTTCCTACGAAAGCGCGTGTCCGTTCAGATCATTCATTACGAAGCATCAGTCGATCTGTCACTCCTCATCAGAGGAGCCCGGTTCAAATGTGGACTCCTCCTCATCGTCATTCATTGTCTCCTTCGTGGGAGGACGCGTCGTGCTCGCTTCGGCCTCCGAGTCGTCTTCTTCCTCCTCCTTGTCCTCTTCTTCATCTTTCTCTCCATCGACCAATGAATCGTCCTCTCCATCTTCATCTTCTCCATCTCTATCTCCACCACCAATCATGTCCCTTATATGTGCCCTCATGATCTCCGGAAGCGGGATGAGATGGTACAACCGCATAACGAGCTCTTGATGCGTGAACTTGGCGCGTGGGCCAAAGATCGGCATGAGCTCCTCGATGGTGAATGACTTGGAAAGTGTCTCAGCCAATGATGCCAGTTTCGTAGCCAACGCGTCGTCGAACTGCTGTTGTGGTGGATGCTGTGATGGTGGACGCGTGTAACTCTGTGATGATGGATACACCGGCTCTGGCGAATCGTCGAGAACTCCGTATCTGATTCGTATCTTCTTCAGTGGATTTGCCTTCGGAGGTTCACGCCGTGGGATGAAGATGTCCTCCTTCGTGATCGTCCCCAGCTCAAACTTCCTCAACAACTCGAGATCACGGTTCGATTCACGACCTATCAGCGTCCAGTACGTCTGTTTCTTGCGCACGGTGTCAAGCATCTGTTCACCCTCTTCCACTTGTTCACCTGTCATTGCGTCTTTCAACGCGTACTCCGGCGCTGGTGGCTTGACTCCCATCTCATCAATGATCTTCTTGTAGAGCCTGTACAGAGACAGGAAGTAGTGCTGCTTCCCCTGATACGCGAGAACTTCCTCCTCAGTCAGTGCAGGTGCATCACCATGGATGTCCCCCGTGGCCAGATAGTTCTTCACGAGCCTCCAATTGGGCTTGGACACAGAGATACGAACCTCCTCAGGCTGAGAGCCAGCGGACTGTTCTTGTTGATGCAGCAGCACCCTCATCATGGCCTTGGTGAAGAGCACACGGTCATCTTTGGTTCGGAGCTGTCTGAAAGTGCGCTTTTTGATGTCCTTTCCAGTCGCTTGGGAGGTCATTGTGTCCTGTTCTGGTGATTGGGTGACGCCTTCTTTGTAGTAGTTGGTGTTGGTGTTGGTGTTGTTGTTGTTGTTGTTGTTGTGCGGGAGCGCGTGTCGCGTATACCCCCGAATGTTGACTGCCTAATTGGGACATCGCGCTTAATTACCGGGTATACCTAAAACACAAATACATACATGTACGTCTCATCCATCTCCCACACCCGCTCCACCACCCGTTCTCTCTGCTCCGTCCAAGCCCACACCTTTGCGACTTGGCAAGCAACCCGCTTCCACACTTTCCCCCACCGACGAGGTCCGCTCAGCCACAGATGGCTCAGACTTCCCGATCCGCTGTGATAAGCGCCACCGCGGCCCGCTGATGTGTCAGTGTGGTGACTGTGGCTCTCCACACTTTTGCGCAGCTGCGGCCTGACACCTTCCCAAACGCGTCAACGTGGCGACCGCCCACAGTCGGAGATGGGATCTCGATCGCAATACGGCGGAACTGTGGCATGTCGGTCCCAGGAGGTATAAAGAGGGTGTGTGGGCGTCTTCTTGGGCGAGCGTTCGCTTGCTTAGCCTGATGTTGAAGCACTCACTGTAACAATCATGAGCTACTCTGACGAGGAGAAAAGAGAGGCTATCGAGAGACAGACCAGTGTGTCTAGTGTCAGTGGCTCTTCTGACGGGTTGAACCCGCTTGACTCTTCCAAGCCATACATCGATCTCACGGTGGATCTCACGGATGCTGAGCTCGCTAGACGTGAGACCTGGTGGTACAAGACCTCGGTGTTCCTCTGGGACTCGGCAGACAAGCATCCACTGGAGCGTAAGTTCCTTGTGAAGCTGGACTTCTTCATGCTGTCTTTTGCCTGTTTGGGTTATTTTATCAAGACCTTGGATCAGGGTAATGTCGGAACAGCTTACGTGAATGGAATGGAAGAGTACTACGATATGAAGGGCAACGACTACAACTTGCTCAACACAGTGTGGACTGTTGGATACATCGTTGGCCAGATTCCCTCGAACTTGATCCTCCAAAGGGTCTCTGCTCGCTACTATTTGGCTGGGCTGGAGATGGTTTGGGCCGTCTTGACTGTGCTCACCATCACACCGAAGAGCATCAGCAGCATGTGTGCCTTGAGATTCTTTGTCGGTTTGCTTGAGAGTGGTTACTTCCCTGGTTTGGAGTACTTGCTCGGAAGTTGGTACTCTAAGGAGGAGTTGACAAAGAGATCTGCTTTCTTTGCCTGTTCTGGCACAGCAGCTAGTCTTGTCAGTGGTCCTCTGCAGCAACGAATCCTCACAGCCAGTTGGGCACAGCACCACTTGGAGCCCTTCCAGTGGATGTTCATCATTGACGGCATCATCTCTGTCCCAATCTCCATTTTCACCTTTTTCGCCTGTCCAAACACGCCATCCACTACAAAGGCTATCTACTTCAACGATACTGACAAGCTGATCGCCTTGGAGAGAAGACGTCGTAACGGTTCCCAACTTCAGACAAGAGAACCGTACACACTCGCCAAGATCAAATCCTTCTTCAACACATGGCACATCTGGGTGTTCCCACCACTCTTCCTCTTCTACAACAACGCTTGTCAGCCAACCACATCACAGTCCTTCCAGCTCTGGATCAAGAACTCACTCAAGCTCGACTCCTACTACTACAACAACTACCCATCCATCATGTACGGTGTCGCAATAGCGTGCACGCTCTTGGCCGCCTACACCAACGATTACTTCAGGGGGAGACTCACACCGGTGTTCGTGTACTTCTTGTTCTTCTTGTACATGCTCGGCTGTCTCCTTCTCGCTATCTGGGACATTCCAAGGGGACTCCACTGGGCAAGCTACTTCTTCATCGGTATCCCCTACGCTATGGGCCAGCCATTCATCTTTTCCTGGCTCAACAACTCGCTACAGCACGATGACATGAAGAGAAACTTCGTGGTGGTGATCACAAACGTTTCAGCATATGTCACCAGTGCCTGGGTGCCGATGCTCACATTCAACCAGGATGATGGGCCAGAGTTCTACAAGGGATTCACATACACCGCTTGTCTCGCCGCTGGTGGTATCGTCTTCACCACGATTGTGATATTCTTCATGAGAAGGGACAAGAAGAAGGCCGCAAAGGCTGAACGAGTGAAGGTTGATCAGTAAGTAGAGTGTGTTTTTAATGTTAAAAAGTTTTTATTGGTTTCTGGACAAGATCTGCAGGTCGACTTCCCGATTCGGAAGTGTAATTAGATTGTTTTGACATATAACGAATCCCGGGGAAAAGCGCGGGCACGAACTCTTTTTCTTCCACCGTGGCGCGGAGTTCTGTTGATAGTTTGGGGGAGCGACGTCGGGTGGCAGAGAGGTGGAATTGCCTGATCACTTTTGCCCCTTGTCCGCCCCCACAGCAAACCCGCCCTGCTCATCCGCCATCATCGGGGCTCCACAAATCACAGCACGCCAACCGCCGTGTCACACTACGCTCAACACCCGCCCACGATGTCTCCAAAACGAGGAACCCGCTCCATGAGAGAGCAAAGCCACAGCCAGACGACACCCGAGCTCGATCCTAACACCGTACACGAAATCCCGGCGCTCCATCCGACGCCAGAGCAGTTCAACGACCCGATCGCATACTTGTCCAGTCCAGAGGTGGCCGTACTCGGGGCCAAGTACGGCATGGTGAAGATCGTGCCGCCAGCGGAGTTCAAGCCGCCGCTCTCGATCAACAAGAACAAGTTCCGCTTCGTCCCGAGGTTGCAGAAGTTGAAGGAGTTGAACTTGCTCAACCGGTGTCGGATGTTCTTCCACAAGCAGTTGGTGAACTACGACAAGATGCACCATCTGAACGCTCCCGCGGAGAGCTTTGTCAAAGTTGGCGAGACGCAGGTGTATTTCTACGACTTCTTCATCGAGTGTGTCAAGTACTACAAGGCTCGTGGACATCAGAGGCCCTTGCACTCGTTGGCTGCGAGTGTCATGAACGACGATGTCACACTCTGGGTCGACTTATCGCACAAGTTCAAGATTACGGTTCCACGCCTCCAGCAGTTCTACAGAGCGGAACTCCTGCCTTACTTCAACTTCTTGAGTAAGAAGGCGGAGTTCACCAAGACTTCGGAGAACCAGACGTCGTTGTTGCAGACCAGTGAAAGTGATACGAGTGACTCCGAGGAGGAAGAAGATGAATCCGAGGATCCATGTCTGATCTGTCGCAAGTTTGACGATCCAGACAACACCTTGCTGTGTGACTCTTGCAACAAGCCATACCACAGATACTGCCTCTCACCGCCGCTCAGCAAGATTCCGAAGGACAGTTGGTGTTGTGATGACTGTGTGGTTGGTAACGGTTACTACGGTTTCAAAGATGCCTCGGTAGAGTACTCGCTCTCTGATTTCCAAGACTTGTCCGACGACTTTGACAAACACTTCTTCCAGAACGGCAAACCAAAGGACATTGATACACTTGAAAAGATGTTCTGGTCACTTGTGGACAACACTGATAACGACGTGAAGATCAACTACGGTGCTGATATCCACAACTTGCGTCGTGGTGAAGTGTCTGGATTCCCTACAAAGGAGTACATGCCCTCAAAGTTGAACATCTCGAAAGAGCAGTACAGGTACTACGCCAAACATCCTATGAACTTGAACAACTTACCCTTTGACAAGAACTCGTTGTTGAACTACTTGGATATGGACATCTCCGGGATGACGATCCCCTGGATCTACATTGGCAACACGTTCAGTACGTTCTGCTGGCACGTGGAGGATCAGTACACGCTCAGCGCCAACTATCAACACTACGGAGCGACGAAGAAGTGGTATTCCATCCCTTCGTATCACGCTGAGAAGTTTGAGAAGTTCATGGAGGGACTGGCGCCGGACTTGTTTGCCAAACAACCGGACATCTTACACCAGTTGATCACGTTGGTGTCTCCGTTCAAGCTCTTGGAGAATGGGATCCAGTGCTACACTGCGAACCAGCAGCCAGGTGAGTACATCGTCACGTATCCAAGGGTGTACCATGCTGGTTTCAACTGTGGATACAACTTCAACGAGGCTGTCAACTTCACGATGACTGAATGGTTGGATTTCGGTGTTGCCTCTTCTGCCAACTACAAGAAGACCGGGATGAAGAGCTCTGTGTTTGACATCTACGACTTGATGATTGACATCATTGACGATTTCACCGGTGATGGCGAAGAGAAGGTGAGTGATGGCACTGATGCCGAACAGGTGAAGAAGTTGGTGTCCAAGTGTGTGTCATGCTTGAAGTCCAGATTGGTTGATGAGTACGGTGTCCAGCATACGATCTTGGAGTCATTGGATGTGAAACCTGTGAGATACTACACTTTGAAGGAGAAGATCGCTAAAGGTGTGGTCTATGAGCCTAACGAGGAGGAGAAGAAGCTGTCCGAGGATGGTATCTCTTGTGCCAAGTGTAAAGGGTTCTGCACGTTTGCCTTTGTCAAGCACTACGCACCGTCGGGGAAGGCTACTAACACAGCATACCTCCCATCTCCACAGTCGTCACCAAGTGAAGACAACAACTCTCCTTCAAAGAGACACTCAAAGAGAATCAAGATCAAGCAGGAGACAGACATCTACACGACGCAGATCTTGTGTTTGGAGGACTACCTGAAGCTCGAAGCGCCGAACACAATGCGAGACGAGTTCTTCTATCTCAAAGACCTCGAGGAGGTGAAGGGCAAGATCAATGCCGCTGAGCAGCAGCTCCAGAGTACGTTAACACCAATCCAGTAAACGACTTGTACTTATGTACCTCCTTGTACGACACTCCACACCCGGACACCACAGATTTTGACACCCGAATCCGAGAACCGACGGTACGCGCACGTGACCAGCCCCTGACCGTTGCCCCAGCGACACTAACAAAAGCGCGGTCGGAAGTCGGCCCGGCGCCCGTGGCGGGGGCCCGCGCCCACCAATAAAAACGCGGCCGCTGAGCGCGCGCTCCCATTGGCTGTGTGGCCCGGACCGGGCGACGGCTCGTCCACCCACCGCCCGTGGAAAAATTCAAGTTGGGCGTGCGGGCACCCTTTCTTTCCCACTCCCACTCCTTTTGGTTCCACCAGAACTTTTGAGCAAAACTCAGTTGCCTGCCAACCATGGTTTTACCAAGACTCTACAACTCTACCACCAGAGCTGCCTTCAAGGCCGCTAAGAGCAACATGCTTTTCAGCAGAGGTCTTGCCACCGCCGCCCCAGCCGCCGGTAAGGTGAGGTAAGTTTTCGTCCTTTTTTTGCTCCAAGGGTTTGTGGCTTGGGAGGTGTCCACTGGAGAGGGCTCAATTGGGCCAATTGGCACAGGGATGGATGGAGCTTGTGGTTTTCTCTCGGAATTGGCGTTTTTAGGCGATGTTTTCCACGTTGTTTGATCCCCTCCCCGCGGATCAAGGTGTTTTTTGGACTATGGGTTGGAGAGCCATGACTCGAGATCTGGCATGTCAGCAACCTGAGATCTGGGGGTGTCCAGTGTCCAGTCTACAACCAATTGGCCTCTTGCCCTGTGGTCTTGAACCATTGTTTGCCCACTGTCGTTTGTCTGCCCCCTGTGGAGCGCCTCGGGTGTTTGTGCCCGGGCTCGACGAGTTTTTTCTTTCGCGTGCGTGGCCTCTTTCCACGGGCGCCCTCCCGACACAACACAACCCGCAAGACCCACAACAACAGCAGAAGAGTACTAACAATCCCACAGAGCCGTCATCGGTGCTATCGTCGATGTCCAGTTCGAGGACGGCAACTTGCCAGCCATCCTCAACGCTCTCGAGATCAAGAACCACGAGTCCGGCAGATTGGTTCTCGAGGTTGCCCAGCACTTGGGTGAGAACACCGTCAGAACCATTGCTATGGACGGTACCGAGGGTCTTGTCCGTGGTGAGTCCGTCATTGACACTGGTGCTCCAATCACTGTCCCAGTTGGCCGTGAGACTCTTGGCCGTATCATCAACGTTGTCGGTGAGCCAATTGACGAGCGTGGTCCAATCAACACCAAGCAGAGAAACCCAATTCACGCTGAGCCACCAACCTTCGCTGAGCAGTCCACTGCCGCTGAGGTTTTGGAGACCGGTATTAAGGTTGTCGACCTCTTGGCCCCATACGCCAGAGGTGGTAAGATTGGTCTCTTCGGTGGTGCCGGTGTCGGTAAGACTGTGTTCATCCAGGAGTTGATTAACAACATTGCCAAGGCCCACGGTGGTTTCTCCGTCTTCACTGGTGTCGGTGAGAGAACCAGAGAGGGTAACGATTTGTACCGTGAGATGAAGGAGACTGGTGTCATCAACCTCGAGGGTGACTCCAAGGTGGCCCTCGTGTTCGGTCAGA
>JAJMKQ010000065.1:0-22273 GCA_030569395.1 Petasospora rhodanensis
GCATTGACTGCCCCAGTCGTTGCCACCTGTCACAACCACAACACGCTCGCCCGCCCGCCCGCTTGCCCGCTGCCTGTATGGAATTCATCAAAGTCGCCCGTGTGGATGGAGTGGTTCTACACAAGCGTGGCCAGCAGATCCACGGCTCATTGCATCTCACACCACATCACCTGATCTTCACTGTGGCTAAACCGAAGCCTGGGGAGCTCAGGGAGCTATGGGTATGCTACCCTATGATCAGCTCCGTTCAGTGCACGAGAGGAAGTGCCCTACTCAGACTGTTGAACAATGGTAAAGAAGACATCAGCGATGAGATCAGCAGGAGTGTTCTTTTGCAGAACTTGCCCAAGTTGCATGGACCAGACGGTGCGGATCTCAACGTGTTCAGGGTTTTCACTCTGAAGATGAACTGCAAGGATTTCCAATTTTTGTCATTCGACTTTGTCAAGGAGAAAGATTGTCTCGATGTCTTCGAGTCCATAATGAGATTGACCTGTTTGGGTGATATCAACCGCCTCTATGCATTCATTTACCAACCACATGTCATCGAAAAGCCATTCAACTCTTGGAAGATCTACGATCCAATCAAGGAGTTTGAACGACAAGGTCTGGACTTTGACAGCCATACACAATCATCAACTACGAACTGGAGGATATCACGGATCAACAACTCATACAAGTTTGCAGACACCTACCCAGCCACCATTGTCATTCCAAAGACCATCTCGGACAATGTGCTCATCCATGCCTCTCGGTATCGCTCCAAGTCCCGTGTCCCAGCATTGACTTACTATCACAAAGAAACTGGCTGCACAATCACACGTTGCTCCCAGCCACTCGTCGGGATCAAGCAGTCGAGATCCATCCAAGATGAGAAACTTGTGGAGGAGATCTTCAAATCCAGTGAGAATGAAAACACGAGGTCCAACATCATTGTTGATGCAAGACCCGTGACGAACGCAATGGCACAGATTGCTCTTGGTGGTGGATCTGAGAACATGGATAACTACAGAGGCTGTGACAAGATGTACTTGGGTATCGACAACATCCACGTTATGAGAGATTCACTACAAGGGTTGGTTGAGCAGTTGGAGAATGGTGATCTCAACATCAAGTGCGTTAGATCTGAATTGGCCAAGACGCAGTGGCTCAAGTTTGTCGCTTTGCTGCTGAGCAACACAGAAAAGCTTGTCAAGTCGTTTGTCCTGAATCACTCCAACTTACTTGTCCACTGCTCTGACGGTTGGGACAGAACGTCTCAGATCTGTTCCTTGATTGAAGTTTGCGTTGATCCATACTACAGAACCATTGAGGGTTTCATTACTCTTGTGGAGAAGGACTGGATATCGTTTGGCCACAGATTCAACGAGAGGTCTGGACACCTGAGTTCCGAGAGTATCTTCAAGGGAGAGATTGAGGATAAGCACAACGCCATTAAGAACGTGTCCAATCACTTCAAGAAGAAGAAGGCACTCAAGTTCACTTCTCCGATCTTCCATCAGTTCTTGGACTGCATCTATCAACTGACCATCCAGTACCCGGAGGAGTTTGAATTCAACGAGAGATTCCTCAGAAGATTGATCTACCATCTCTACTCCTGCCAGTACGGTAACTTCCTCCATGACAACGAGTACGAGAGAAAGATGGCCCAGATTGAGCTCAAGACCAGAAGTGTTTGGGACTACTTCCTCTCAAGAAAGGAGGAGTTCTCCAACAAGCAATTCAAGCCAAAGGATGACATCATCATGCCCAACTTACAGAAAATCAAGTGGTGGTGGCAATTATACGGAAGAAGTGACGAAGAGATGAACGGCGACCTGAACAACCAGGAGCAGGCTGCACAGGTTGAGAAGGTCAGCACTCCGTCAACCACTAACGGTGGCGGTGCCCATGTGGAGATGGTGGAGAAGAAATTTCAGGAGATGAGTGTCTCGTGAACGCATTACACTGCTGTACATAGACTTCCACAAGCACACCTTTTGATGATTTTATGATCCAGCCAGTTCATGCCAAATACAGTAATTTTCGCGTACAAAGTCACGTGCAACACCCGTACACCATCGCGTTTTCTGGTTAAGATCCCCCTCCTGCCCTGCGGTTCACTCCCCAGACGACGATTTGCTCTCCCAAAGGCTCTACACACCCAGAGGTCAGCTATAGAGGCAGCTGCCACACTCAATTGCCACTATGAGCGGGTATTCGGGCTACTCCAACAACCATCTCCCCCGGGGGACGCCCGTCCAGGCCTACAAGAACGCACATGCGCTGGCGAATCAGAATCAGAGCCAAAACCACGCAGTACAGGCTGACGCATACCAAACTCAGCGGCAGCAGTCGTACCCGGTCTCACAGTACCATCATACTCATTCCCAGCAAGCCTCATACAGCTCACCCATCAACAGCACCAACAACAGGTTCCACCATTTCCAACACACTCCGACAGGGCCTCGCGCATTGACGGGGAAGTCATACCAGCAGCGCTCGTCGCCCATCCATCACAATCAGAGCCTGAATCAGAGCTCGTTCGAAACAACACAGACGACTGAAAAGAATTGGTTACAAGATGCATACTTGTCGGGCTCACAGCCGCTGATGCCAAGCCAGTCAACTCATTATGATCCGGGATACACGAATGCCTACAGCCAACACCAACAGTTCTCGCAGGAGTCCTATCAGGATCCAACTTGGGACATGGCCTACCAAGGTCAACAGCATGATCAGTACTCCCGTGAATACCAACAGCCGTACCAACCTCCACAACAGAACTTCGAACAACAGCAGCAGCAGCAGTCCGGTTACTACAGCGCCAACGCATCACCCTGGAACAACAACTTTGTACCTCAGTCCTCGTCACCGGGATACAACCACAGGTCTGTCCCACCTCCACCGACGATCCCGCTCAAGAAGATGGCAATGAAGTTGTCAGCGCCATTGGACACGATTGACCCTGATGAACCAACCTCCGTCAAACCGCCTGCTCCGCTCCCTCTGGAATCATACATCATCGGAGGCGACGGCACGACTGATCTCCGAAATATCTGGGTACGAGAGGTGAAGAATGAGGTGGAAGCACGAAAGCTTCACAATATGAGCATGACGATGCAGTTTGCTTTCAACTATCTCAAGTCGAAGAAGGAGAAACTGTACATGATTGCTGAGAACGTTGACTCACAGCCCGATCAGACGGTGATGAAGAAGTGGGGCTTTAAGCCATTGATGAAGTTTCACGATGTTTACGTCAAGGAACCCCTGAAGATCTACTGTCCCTTCCCCAAGAACACCGAAGTCTCGCAGTACATTGAAAAAAGAGGTTCATGGGATTTTCTGTTTGATAAGTTCGGAAAGTATGAGGCATCGGTGGAGCAGAACAACTTGGTTATCACTGGAGATTCGACCTTCATCCGCGGATTTGCCATGCGTATGGACACCAAAGTCAAGATGGGCAAGAGGTACTATGAGGACTTGAATTCTGAGTATCATAGCAAGTTCCCCTTTGTTGATGATGAGTTCGTGATGGCACCTTCACCAAGGGATGTGGATGAGAGTAAAAAAGATGATGACCGTGAGACCATCAGTATCAGTTCTGATGGCGATGATGAAGATTATGATAACAAGGATACGAAAATTGAGACACCACGGAAGAAGAAGAGATCACCTACGAGAAATCACTCCGAAGACGGCGATGACGTGATCAACCAAGTACACCAGACCAACGACCAAAGCACTAGTGAAGTGCTGAAGAGGTTGCACGAAGAGACTTCAGAACCAAGTCCTAAGAAATCCCGCAAGACGAAGAGTTCAAGTAAAAAGAGAGGAGAGAAGGAGAAGGCGCAAGTGGAAGATTCTGATGTTGAAGCGGCTCCTTCGCCCATGCCTCCTTCCCATGAGATCATTGAAGACAGCACGGTTTATGAGATTGACGACACATCTGACGATGACGATGAAGTGGAACAACTTGAGGAGTTTGATGGGTTGTTGGAGCCTGTCAAGAGAATTGAACTACCACAACTGACAACAACAGATGACATTCCCTCAGATTACCTCTTCCTAGAGTACAAGCTGACAAGGAGCAGGGCCAAGACGTTTGATGTCACTGCTATGGGAGGTGATATCATGCAGAGACTCTGCAGTGAGCACACAAGCTTTGAGAAGATAGCTTACAACATTGCCAAGGACAGGGTCATTTTTTGCCTGAGGTTGAGCAACAAGGACGAGGTGCAGAAGGCGTTGGCATTGTTGCATTCCATGAAGTACAAGAAGGAAGTATTGATTGCCTCGCTGGCAGAGCGTGAGATTGGAGAAGAGTTCTTCAATGGCAACCCGGAGCTGTCGATCGTGGAAGTGGATGGCTGAGAGAGAAAGCCCATAATAACGAAATGCATGGTACGTACCTTTAAGGCCAGGGCTGCGTAACGCATAAACACTACACGCCATCGAACGAGTTCGCGAAAATTGGCCGTTGGCTGCGTTTCGCGAAAATGCGCTCAGGGGCGGGCCAGCGACGGCGAAGGGAAACCAGGAGAAGGCAGTCGCTTTCTGTCGGTGATTGGGCTTCAACACAGACCACACAAAAGATGCAGCCATTAGTCGGAGTGAGTACTACCGTTGTTTATACCTCTGTGCACTACTAACAGCCCACGCGCAGGCCGGAAAGGCATGGTGTTGCACCGTGCTCTCAGCGTTCGGTGTCATTGGCCTCACATTCATTGGCTACCTCTTCTCCACCAACCACGAGTCCATGATGGGATCCATCAACGACCCTGAGGATGGTGCTGCCGTGGCACACACAGTCTATCTCGCTGCATTGGTATACCTCGCGTTCTTCTGTTTCTGCGGTATCCAGGTTATGGCTCACCAGCGCGCTGATAAGTCGAGAATCCAACTGAATTGAATTGAGGAGGAGAGTTTCGAGTCCTGAGGCTGGGCCTCTGTGACTTTGCATTTTGTCGTTGTTCATTTATTCATCTATGGCGTCCGTGTCTCCCGGCTCGAGAGCGTGTCCTTTCCAAAAGAGGGGCACTGCCACGGGCCACGCTGAGTCTTCCACCAATGGGGGGAAGTGAACATGTTTTGATATGCGACGCGTCCGCCATACACACCGTTCTGTTTATACCACCGTCTGTGTAGACCTCTTGACCTTTGGGCCTGTCGTGCCGGGTTGTGGTATCACCATGGCCTGATTCCGAATCCCACGGGTTTCTTTTTTCTTTTTTGTTGAGCCTGCATCTTTGACACCTTTTTACACCCGGAAGTATAAAACCTGGACGGGTCCCTGATCTGCTCGCCATCGACAGATTCCAGCACGCGTCTGACAGGCTCCAGCGCAGCACCGATGCTCAGACATAGCTCCCTTGTCTCCCAGCAGCTTACAGCCCGCAGGCTGTACTCCACCGCCCTCTCCGTCACTGATCCGCTCGTCATCTATCAGTCCCACGTGAAGCGCGGGCTCCTCGAACCCGACGCAGCTCAACTCAGGGCAGCAGTGGCCTTCCAGAAGCTCTACCATCGCGTCAAGGACTACACGCCGCCAGAGGCTGTCCAGCTCGAGATCAAGAAGATTGTCGCACAGCTCGAGCACCAGCACAGAGAGACACAATCACTTCAGGAGCACCAACAGCGGCAGCAACAGCTCTACGCGTGGGCCGCGAAGCGCAAGCTCCAGCGCTCCAAGAAGCTTGTGCGTGTGCTCAGCGACGAGGAAGAACTCGCAGACTTCCCATCTCCACACGGTCTGCTTATCAACGGTGATGTTGGCACAGGGAAGTCTATGCTCATGGACATGTTTGCCCAGTCCCTGCCCACGCAGTCCAAGCAGCGCTGGCACTACCAGAACTTCATCCTTTGGTGTTACTCGGAGATCCATTCAATCCATGAACGCCGCAAACGCCGTGGTGACGACTTCAGAGACGAGTTCATCCTCTTTGAGATTGCGCAGAAGATGGTGCGCAAGAACACGGTGCTCATGCTTGACGAATTCATGCTCCCGGACCTCACAGCAGCCAAGATCATCAAGTTACTCTTCACATACTTCTTCAAGCTCGGTGGTGTGCTCGTCGCTACATCGAACAGAATGCCTGAAGATCTCTACGCCACAGACTTCAGAAAGGGAGAGTTTAGATCCTTCCTCAGAGTGCTCGAGTCACGTTGTTATACCCTTGATATGAACTCCTCGAAGGATTACAGAAGTTTGATGTGTGAGGAGGCAGCTACCTCGAACATTCTTGTGTCCAACAGCAATACCAACCTCTTTCAAGTTGCAAACGTTGACCCTACCGTGGGTAAAGAGACACAGATCACAGTGTACGGTCGCCAAGTGAATGTTCCATGGAGCCACAACGGTGTGGTGAAGTTTGACTTTGATAACATTTGTGCCGGTCTCTACGGCCCTGGTGATTACATCTCACTCGCCTCCAACTTCCATACTTTCCTCATCACCGGTGTCCCAGTTCTCAAGTTGAACATGAGAAACGAGGCCAGAAGATTCATCACCTTGCTCGACGCGCTGTACGAGTGCAGATGCCAGGTGTACTTGGAGTTGGAGACAGAGCCAGAACATCTCTTCTTCCCAGATGCGATGTCCACCGCCGAAGTTCAGGAAGAACTCAACAGAATCAAAGTGCAAGAAGAAGAGATGTTCTCCAAGACATCCATCGCATTGAACGCACCATACAGACCGAACATCTCTTACTACGACGATGAGAAGATCCAGTACAAGGAAGACGTCCCAAGCTTCCAGTCTTTTGACTTGAGTGAGACCTCTGTGAACTACGCCAACCAGAAGGCATTCACCGGTGAAGATGAGAAGTTTGCGTACAAGAGAGCCGTGTCGCGTCTCAAAGAGATGAACTCGAAGAGGTACAAAGAAGTCGAATGGCAACCTCTGCAGAACATGATGAGACCATGGGAGGTTTCTGGTAAGAGAGACTACGAAGAGACTGAGAACAACTACCTCAACATCGCCTCGGGGCCTGCACCAACGTTCGAGAATTCACACTTCTGGTCAATGGGGCTGTGGGGCAAAGGCGAAACACTGAACGAGATGGCTAAGAGATGGATCAGAGGTGTTGCTGGTGTTTAATGACATAGATTTATAGAATACGCGTTATGAATGAGAGGAAGACAAGTGTAGATCACCAAGCGTGATGAGCTATTATGCTGTGTCCCTTACCGTTTTCTATGCGGAAGTGTTATGCGGCCCTGGGCCTATTGTCCGCCTGCAGTCTGCGTCCTCTCTCTTCTTTCTGGCTGCCCCGCAAATCCCCGCAAGTGTACTATAAGGAGAACGTTTGGGAAAGTGCACTTCTCCTCCCTCCCCCTCTGTAAGTCCACGAAGTAACACAACCAAGCAATGCCTCAAGAGAAAGACAGATTCTTGGTTAGCAGTTTCACCTTCATCTCTGGGATGGCTGCTGCTCATACCCTGTCCTTGTTGGTCAATTTGGGGAACAAGGTGGTTATATCAGCCAATGCAGTGCTGTCTTTGACTCTGCTTGTCTTTGCCCACACCGACTGGCTTGATTTCCAAACACCCTTTGATGAAGCCCCAAGTGTTACTGCAACTAAGGCCACGTCCGACGACAGCAAAGATACGGAACAGAAGATCAACAAAACTGTTTCTTCTCCTCTGGACTCCAGTGATAGCGTGACTGGTGGGGAGGGTTCTACTAGTCCAGCAAGCTCTTTTGAGAAGGAGGGCTCCTCCTTGGATCGTGTCGAGAATATCACCTCTTCAAAAACCACTCCGAAAGCTCCAGAGCCTTCAAAGACGTCAGGAAAGGCCCACAAGTCCAAGCCTTCTTGCAAGGCTCAAACCAAGCCTTCCCACTTTGGTAAGAATTGCAAGAAGCGTTCCAGAAAGTCTCGCTCTAAGAAGAGCTCAAAGAGAGGCAGTACCGGCAAGTTGGAGACAACGTCTGTTCCTCGGAGGCTTCCGCTTCCAATCTATCACACTTCTTCTGCAATCTATAAAGATCTCAAGTGTTGCCTTTCACCACTGGGATACTACTACGTTCGTCCCTGTCCGGGCTACACGGTCTGTGAAGACTGTATCACTGCAGCTATAAACTCTGATGAGAAGAAGTTCGCACACGTCCACAGTGGAGTGCATATGTCACCAATACCTGAAATCGAAGAGCCGGCACCATTTGATGTGATGTATCGCCCACTGTGCCAGACTACAGGCTCTTTCCCTGGTCCAGACTGTCAGTCAACCGATACTTGGTATCACAACAAAAGCTGTACTCCACCGTGTGTGGTGAATTTCTTTGATCCTGTTCCCGCTCGGTATAAGCAGCCGTTGCCTTCTTATGAGCTTGAGGGCAGCACCAATGACCTGTTGGAATACACTCTTAGGACAAAGGAGAATCTGAACAGAATCATGTTGCCCATAACTCCACCACGTTCAGCTTCCACTACACCACCGGTGACTTCAGAGGCTGGGGCTGTTGATCAGTCGTTCAAGGATGTTGCTGAAAGTGTGAGTCGTTGTGTGGAGGACGACCATGACGAGAATATCATTGCTAAAGGTATGGGCCTTCTTTCTGATATTGATCTTCTCTTGATGCAAAGTGCCGACATTTTTCAGCAGGGCTCGCAGGAAAATTCAGATCATGATCAGCCGGTTTCTGAGACTGACTCTGAAATTGAGGTACCATACGAAGAGACTAATCACATGGAGATTGGTGTTACTGATTCAGCAGTGGAGACACACAGAAATGAAGACCACATCAGCGATTATGGGAGCATTCTGTCGTTTGACTCTGATACTGAGTCGCTCATAGATGTCTGTGTGGGCTCAGAGACGAGGCAGAACCGAGGACAGGCTTACTCTCCGGAGTTTGTGTATACTATGATTGACTCGCTGCCTACTGACGATGACCTGGAGTCTATCTAACTTGTTCTATGTGAAGTTGTGACTATTAATGTAGCACCGTTCGACGATCTCCTCTCAACTGATTCCACAAAGTGAGTGGGTTTCAAATCTCTCTCCGACGGATGATCTGCGTTAGGCTGCGCGCATGGCTCTCATAGGTTGAGAAGGAGGTACTTAAATAAAAGATGACCACCATGTCAAGTTGTCTCTACTGCACACTTTTGTCGGTACCTATAACTACACCATGTCATACACACCAATCATCTTGGCCATCAGCGCTTACTTCTTCCTCGTCCTGCTGCAGAAGAAGTTCGAGCACGACATGACAATGGACAAGCGTCGTCTACAGATGGAGGAGGCGAAATTCAACGAGAACAAGGCTGTGGCGGATCATCTTGCAGAACAGGGGTATATCCATCATAACGGCCACACGTACAACATTGACCCGGTGGAGTCCTCGCCAGGGCTTAAGCACGGTACGTCTACGTCTGCGCAGACATTGAAGCGTCGCGGTACACCTGTCTGTGAGGAGGAAAAGAAGCCTGCGGCCCATCCGCTGGAGCCAATGATGAGCATGGCCAAAGATGTCGCTGGCGGGCTCGAGCAGGTCAAGGAGCTGAGCAGGGTGTTCCAGGAGAACAATCTGATGGGCACGCTCGGCGAGCTGGTGAAACAGGTAACGCAGTGAGCGGTTACCGGATGAGGCAGCGGACACCCGGACACCACCGGCAGAGCGACGCTCCGGGACCCGGGATTTCCGCGAGTAGACCGCCGCGAACCCCGGCCTGGAGGACCCGGGCAGATCTGTGTGTGGGTGGGGTCTGGTGCGCAGCGCTGTGTTGAATAATGTATCGCTTTTGTTGCATGAATGTGTAGAGAACTTCTGCAGGAATACTGGAGTGTTGTTTTTATCTCGAAATTCCCTGTGTGTGTCGATTTGTGCGCCCTTGCTAGAGACAACGCCCAACAATCCTGCACCGTTTCATTCCCCTGTCTCTTCTTCGAATCGCTGCTCGGTGGACATCGAACGAAGCGCCATCTATATCTGTCAACTCCAACAATCAAAGAAAAGCTTTTACGTAGTAAGAGTCTCGTATCTTATAAAAAGTAAAGGGTTTTTGTCGTAATAAAAAAGAAGGGGATAACTCATCATCATCAGAGGCAGATACGCCGCGCTGCCGTTCACTTGCCGGTTCTTCTCCTCTTGACGTTTCTCGGGTGTGCCACGTCGCTGGTCTCTGACTCACTCTTGTCGTTGGCACTCGTGTCCGGTGATGTGGAGGGTGTCCCGGCAAGCACGTCGTGCACGGATGCTGGCTCACTCGTTTGCTTCTTATCCTCCGTCTGCGTGCGCTTGAGGTATCGTTTGCGCTGGTCCAGCTGCTTGTACAGCGTTCTCCAGTCCCGCAGCACCGTGGCCAGCTTTACGGAGGCTTCCTGCCACTTCTGATCAGCGTCGGGCGACACTGCTGTGTAAGAGTCCAGAATCTTGACGAGCTGTGCTGGGTCCACTCCGTTCGAGGCTGCGGTTGTGCTGGGTGACGAGGAGGGGTCATTGGCGTATGCGTCGTTGTGGCTGTCGTCAAGGTCACCCGCGTGTGTGCGTCGGGCACTGGCCTTGGATGTGTATGAGAAACGGACTGTTCTTGTCTTGGGCATTGTCTCTGTGCTGAGTCTGTGGCGTTGCGGTGCTTATCCAGTGGGACGCAAAAGAGAAGAAATCGGGCCGAGATCGAAATTATCTGCAGCTTTGTTTTCCGAGGCGGGCGGCGCAGCTACGTCTCGTCACCGGACAACCCATATATTACTCTATGGCTCAGAGGTCGTCGAACTTACGGATCCCGTGCTCGTGCTTCTGGAGGTTGCGCACCTGCTTCGTCGTCAGCTTGGCCTTCTTCTTCTTCGGCTGCTCTGCGTCCTCTTCTTTTTCCTCCTTCTCCACAGAAGACTTCTCCTCATCGCTGAACCCTGCAAACTCTTCTTCTTCGTCTTCGTCTTCTTCCTTCTCCTCCTCTGTGTCTTCGCTTTTCATGTCGTCACTGTCGCTGTCACTAAACTCCATCTCTTCCTCCTCGTCTTCCTCTGTAGACTCACCCCACAGCTTCAACTTGTCCATACCGGCGCTGATGAGTCTGTACTCGTAATCGAGGTCCAAAAACCCAACCTCGTCGGAGAAACTGTGCACACGACTCTCAATGAGCTTGCCTCTCTTGACATCAATCTTGAACAGATCACCGTTGGAGCATCCACACCAGGCACACTCACCCTCCTCCTCGTTCAGAGTACTGATCACACAGTCAATGCTCTCATCCTTGTTCACCTTAATTCTGGAAATTTGATCCGTCAGCGCGTTCTTCTTCTGCTTCCACACGGTCACGATACCCTCGCCCATGCCACAGATCAGCGTGTCTCCCTTCTCAGGGTTAACAAAGCAACAACTCAACATCTCATCTTCTTGGTTGTCCGATGTTTGTTTGACTTTCCCCTTCTTCGCGTCAATGATGCTGAGTGTCGTGGATCCAACAGTGACAAACGAGTACACGGACTGATGTTTCATTGGGATGATGTCGTTCACAGCATCTTCATGCACATCATCAATCGCACGCTCCAGCTCCAGTGTGTCAGAATTCACGATGCTCACTTTGCCGTTCTCCTGACCAATCACCAAGAACGCGTGCGTCTCAGACTTGATCATCTTTGTGGCTTCACACTTCTCCAACGAGTTCTTCTTTATCACTTTCCCACTCATAGTATCAGCCTTCTTCAGTACCTTATCACTTCCAATGGAGTACAGATGGTCACCTTCGGCATTGAAGCACAGCGATCTTACGGATCCCTTATGCCTCTTTGTTCTCCACAACACTTTTAACGCATCACTGCTCTCCATATTTTTCTTCACAGTCTCCACGGTCCACACTTTCTTCACTTGGTCCTTTGCATCTTTGCTTTTGTTCTCCTCCTCCACTCCATGCGCGTACAGACTCAACTTCACGTGGTCGTACTCCAACACGTAGACGTACCCGTTCGCCAATCCAACAGCCAACACAGGCTTGGAAGGGTGTGCCACGAGGGCGAAAAGCGGGTCGGAGAATTTGAGCTCGAGCAACGGACGCACCGAAGACTCAAGGATATTGGTCACCTGCGATTTCTTGTTCTTCATTGAGGACCGCTCTGCGCTTTGCTCCTCGAGGAGATGATCTGTGATGCCCTCTGCACGGAAAATTTTGGCACAACATCACCTCGTCTGCATACGGTAATTCTTACGCACGTGACCACCGTCTGCTTATGTCATCCACATTCAAAATTTGGGCAAAAATTCAAGAGAGGCTTTCCAGTTGGGCTAATCATCCCTCCGTGTCTCCACACAAATCAACTCGCATCACAATGTCCAGTCGTCAGGGTGGTAAGCTCAAACGTGAGTACTAAAAATCCAACTTCAGTTGCTCGCTCCCGCCCGTGTTGTTTCTTTTGGTGAATCGTCCTGCACGTCTACGTCGTACTCATCGTCCGGAGAGAGCTTTTCTTCGCCGCTTTGGCCAGCAGACTAACACCACAACAGCTCTTAAGCAGAAGAAGAAGGGTCCACAGGACCTCGATGACGAGGACCTCGCTTTCAAGCAGAGACAGAAAGAGGAGGCTGCCGCTAGAAAGGCTGCTGCTGCTAACATCAAGGGCGGTAAGCCATTGGTTGGTGGTGGTATCAAGAAGTCCGGTAAGAAGTAATGGGCATCTAATGTACAATATACTGCTAGTTATGGAGCTGTGATGTAGCTCTGCGTAATTGTCGTGTATTAAAGGCTCCCCGCTATGCCAAAAGTAGTATCATTTCCTACTTGGGTTAAAACTTCCGGTCATCCTCCCCCGCCAACGCCCGCAGCCACCAATCACCGCGGAATCGAAGTCTGCTTCCGAGACGCTACGTATAAATTGCTACCGATGCCCACGGGCTCTTCGCAATTCTCCTCTGCACCAATTGATCCAGCAACGTACACAATGTCCTTCAAGACCGAGGCCACCATCGCCACCTTCGGGGGCAAGCTGCTCAAGCTCTCCCACGACTCCGTCAAGACCAAGACCCCAATGGCTGTCAACGTCTACTTGCCAAAGCAGTACGAGTCTGCCTCTTCTCTCCCAGTGCTGATCTACCTTTCCGGTCTTACATGTACTCCAAACAACGCCAGTGAGAAGGCCTACTGGCAGCCACACGCCGACAAGTACGGCTTCGCCATTGTGTTCCCAGACACGTCTCCAAGAGGAGCAAACATTGAGGGTGAGGACGACTCGTGGGACTTTGGCACAGGTGCCGGTTTCTACGTCGATGCCACCACTGAAAAGTTTAAGGAGAACTACAACATGTATTCCTACGTCCACTCCGAACTCCCAGAGGCCCTCGCCAAGGAGTTCCCAAAGCTCGACTTCAACAACGTGTCCATCACGGGCCACTCCATGGGTGGCTACGGTGCCCTCAGTGGATTCCTCCAGAACCCGGGCAAGTACAAGTCCGCTTCCGCCTTCTCGCCAATTTGCAACCCATCCAAGTGTCAGTGGGGTGAGAAGAACTTCGGTGGCTACCTTGGTGAGGACAAGTCCAGCTGGTCTCGTTACGACCCAACAGAGTTGATCAAGTCATACACCGGCCCATCCTCAGAAATCTTGATCCACTGTGGTAAAGCTGATCCATTCTACTTCAGAGATGCCCAATTGCTTCCAGAGAACTTTGTCGAAGCCTCGAAGGGCACAGCATTTGACGGTAAAGTTTCCCTCAACCTCGTTGATGGCTACGATCACTCCTACTACTTCATTTCTTCATTCACTGAGGCCCATGCCGCACACCACGCCAAGTACTTGGGTCTCACCAACTGACTATCTAAGCTATGATGGCACCGGAATGCCACCCAGCTGCTGCAATTGCCAAAACTTTGCCTTCTGTCTCAACCACTGTAGGTTTGCGCACTCTGCGAGAGTTGCCCTCGTTCTCGTACGCAGCGTTCTCCTTGCCCAACCCGAGACATCCGCACAACTGGGACTCGAGCCCCCATGAAAGGAGAGTACCATCTTCCAACAATGCGAGGAAGTGATAATCACCCACGGAGACGTCAATGCACTTCTGGTGTTGTAACTCCTCAATGATCTGTGGTGAGTTACTTGTCTTAGACCCAAAGAACACCAAATCTTCGTTACTGAATGCCACAAACGTGGAGAAGTTCCCACTGAGTCTGGTGAACTTCGGCTTGAGACTTGTGGCTTTCTCTTTCAAAGACTGTGCAAACTCCACGAGTTCAAACGACTCTTCGCCAATCATATCGTTACGGTACAACTTCCCCTCTGCGGTGAGGTACACCATGTATCCGTTCCCAATGACGAAATCGACCACTCTTTGATCGCCATTGATGTCTCCAGTGTTTGGGATACATTTGTAGAGTGCCTCCGCAGACACCTCACCTTTTTTCAATGGCAATCTCTTGTCCCAGTAACACAATCCAAACCCATACAAATAGGCACAGCTCGAGCTCCATCCAGCAAGGCACTTCAAAACCTTGTGTCCCTTGTGTTCAAGATCAGATCTATCCTTATCACGGAACGAGATCTGAACACCATGTCCCGTACGTGGATCGTCCCAAGACCACACTTTCCCCGCAGTGTCCAGTGCGATGAAGTGGCATCTTCCTGAACTGATACTGACAAACTTCTCATCATCGTCTGTTACAGTGGTCTCTTTCGACATGAATCTGTTGTATGGCTTCTCCTTCTTCTCTGGCTGTGGTTGTGTCTGTGGTTGTGGTTGTGGTTGTGGAGCATGTTGCAACGTTCTCGGGACCGGTGGTTGAAATGGCTGTGCATCAACAACGACACCACCTAATCTGACCCCGAGTCTTCTAAAAATGTCAGGAGGAGGGGGAACACCATTTCTTGTCCTTCTGGGACTCCCGGCGACAACGTTCTCGGAACCTGGCAGTGGTCTTCTGTAATCCCTCTCGTTAGGTCCAGGGCCTTTGTTCCCTGAATGCCAATTACCGAGGCAGTAAATCTCACCATCGCCTGTCAAGAACTGGAAGCTGAATCCACCTGCGGATAGATCAGCAATGACAAACTGATCGGTAGCAGGGACTTGGAACGGTTTGGCGATCCCACTTCTCAAACGTCTGATGAGAAAGTCTTTTGGAACTTCAGAAGCGGTGAATCCCAATCTCCCCGACTCTGGGGTTCCCCAGGCGTATATCCTCCCCTTCCGTCTCAGGTTGTACAGCTCTGGCCATTTCCTCATCTGGAACGGTGTGGGCTGTGTTCCGAAGGACTTCTTGAACAGCAGTTGCCAGATGTAGCTCGAGTTTGCGATTTGGTCGTGGAGTGTACGGCATGTTGTGCCCAGCGCCTGGATCGAGCGCTCATCCGGGAGGAAGAATATGACGGTGTCAATGACGTCCTGCGGGAGGTCCGTGAACTGCATTGTGTGATTCTGTCTGTGTCTGGATGTTTATGGGGGGCTGGTCTGTTGGTGAGAGAAAGAAGGAAGTGGGCGCAGTTTTGTTGTGACAAGGGCGACTGGTGGCAAGCGCGGGGAGAAGGCGGGTGTTGGGGAATGTGGCTGGTGCTGTGGCGGTGCAGGGCTCTCTACGAAACAAAGAATCTAATGACGAAATGCAATGCTGGGAATCTATGAACGCTTTGGCAGCTGGACAATGGACCTCTCCAAAATACGTCTGAGTGCGTACAGATTTGAGACCCTGAGCTTCTCGTTGTCCAAGTGCGCGTTGTCTGTGCTCTGACCACACGGGATCTGTGCCGCTGGGGCGTTGAACATCTTCTCCAGGAATCTGACGGATGGAATGGATCCACCTTCACGGATGTAGAATGGCTCCGTCTTCCACTCTGCCTGGATCTCCTTCTCGAGGATCTGATACGCTGAGTTCCCGCGGTCTCCCAACCATGGCTCCGCTTCGTGGATCACCTTCACGTCAAAGTGATTGTCTGAGTGGAGCTCGGCAAACTTGGCAGTGAGATACTCGATGAATGTGTGTTTGATGCAGTCGAGAGATTGTTCTGGAACGATACGGATGGAGATGTATCCCTTCGAGGACTTTGGAATGACGGTGGAGTTCCCCGGACCGGAGACTTCGATTTTGTGCACGGTGAGCGACGGGTATCTCCACTTAGCCAACAGTGTAGACTTGTTGATATTCTGGAGATCGGCACGAGAGCAAATTGTGTCGTAAAGCTGCTCCTCCTCTTCTGAGAGCGGCTTGATCGTGTCGTAGAAGTGTGGGATCGTCACTTTGCCCTCGTCATTGGTGAGCTTCGACAACAACTTCACCAGATCCATCGTTGGCTCTCTTGACACACCACCGTCGACACCTGAGTGTCTGTCTGGATTGTCACTGTTGATCTGCACAGTGGCGCTGATAACACCTCTGAGACCGTAGTTCAGACACGGAGTGGACTCGTCCAACCAGTAACTGTTACTCAACAAGATCCAATCAATATCACCGATGAGGTTCGAATGCTTCTTCACAGCCTCCTGGAACCCAAAGGAACCACACTCCTCTTCACCCTCGATTAAAAAGACAATATCGGATTTGAGTTCACCCTTCTGTAACAATGCAGTAACGGCATAAATGGCAGCAAGAATTGGACCTTTGTTATCACTGACACCTCTTCCGTGCAAGTAGCCGTCACTAGCCACCATCTCAAACGGACTGTTATCCCAGTTGTCCGAGTCATCAGCTTCAATGACGTCGTAATGTCCATACCACAACACCCTTGGTGCATCCTCACCTTGTGAGCCCTTAAAGCAGGCATACACTATCGGATTTCCGTTCTCCACTGGCAAGAGCTCGGAGTCGGCACCGAATCTTTTGAACAAATTAGTCAAATAGTGTGCACAGCGTCTTGAATCGTCAATGAACAGTTCTGGCTTCTTGGACACGGTCTTGAAAGCCACGAGCTCCGACAGTTGATACAGCAGAGACTCGTTCTCAATGTCAACGACAGAGTGCTTGCGTTGTGTCGCTGACTGTGGCTTGTTGGCGTCGGTGATGTTCCAAATGGCCACAGAGGCGTCGTTACCACCTGTAACGAGGTACAGCTTGTCATCGTGCGTGAACACCTCTGAGGAGAGTACGAGCCCCTCGTGTGCGTTCCAGAAGGATTTCAGGTCTGTTCCAAACTTCCACTTGTTGACACCGTTCAATGAGGCCTTGAAGACACAGGAATCCGACGCAGCGATGGATAGAACATCGCACTTCTCGTCATCTTCAGACTGGAGCATCATAATCAACTGTGAGGTCTTGAGATCCCAAAGCTTGAGCTTCCCATCTGTTAGCCCACAGTACAAGAAGTTCTCATGGATGGCCATGGACATGACACTGTCGTCGTTCTCCAATGCGTTCAGCCATTTCAAGCCTCCTTCGCTCAAATCCCAAATGTTCACCACCCCATCACCGCCTCCAGAGATGAGCTTCGTCTTCTCGATGATCCGCATGGCGTAGACAAATCCGTTATGTGCAAAGGGAAGGATGTTCTTCGATGGAACCTCGATGAGTCTGGTGTGCTGTGGAGTGGAGTCTCTTTTCTGTGTGGAGCTCACGTTCCCCGCTGGACCCTTGGAGTCAAAGAACTTGTCGAATCTGTTTGACGGGAGCGAGTTCGGATCGCCTCTGTGTGTCATGTAGTCCAGCTTCACAAAGAGCATTGACGCGTTCTGACAGCCAAAGTACACTGTGTCGTTGTCGTCACACCAGGCAATGCTGAAGATGTCACCAATATCCATGAGCGAATAGATGGTGTGTGTCTCCTTCATCGTGTCCACGTCCCAGACTTTGACGAGCGAGTCCGATCCTCCTGAGAAGAGGTATTTCTCATCCGCGGACTTGGCGAGACAGAGCACGGAGCCCGTGTGGCCCCTGAGGACGTGCTTCTTCTCAAAAGTCACCATGTCAAACACGATGATCTGGTGGTCGTGTGTCCCGCAAAAGAGTAGGTTCTTCGAGGGAAGTGCCGCCGTAGACAGTATGGAGTGTGTGTGGTGCCATCTGTGTAGAAGTGGGGGCGAATAGAGCTCCGTGGTGCCCTGCGTCGTTGAGGTGATGTGGCTGTCCGTCAGGTCCGTCTCGTCCGTGTGGGAGGAGCACTGGCACGGACTGGGTGTGACCTTGCGGGAGGGAATGCGTGTGTGCAGCGGCAGGTGGCGCGGGGTGTCGTTCGGGTTGTACTCGAGGCCGATGTTGGACATCGCTGCGAAACTGTGGTTGGGTGTGTGGTGTGTGCAGCATTGTTGACAGCGCAGCGATGACTCGAAATTCTACTTTCGGAGATGGCGATGGAAGATGCAGAGCTCGCGCGCGATGGATGTGCCTTTGATATTGGACGCGGTGGGGATCTATATAGAGAGAGCGGTGAATGAGGACTCCGTGGAGGCGTAGACGTCCCGGCACTCGACCAGCCGCAGCTCACACGACTTCATCGTCGCAGCAGAGCCCATCTTGGAGGTGATCTTGTGCCCGACTTCCCGCTCAGCTGCGGCGCTCGTTACGCGGAGAACCATGGACATCACCGTGAGCACCTCGCCAACGGCTGTGTCGAGTCTGTGCTCCTCCTCGTCTTGTCTCAGGCGGTGCACACGGTCCATGAGCAGCGCTGAGAACAAATCTCCGACTCCGGTGAAGTATGACTCGATCAACGGAATCTCGTACAGCGAAGTATGGATCTTGTCTGTGTCCTTGTGGTGGAAGGACGCTGCTGCGTAGATCTGTGCCTCCTCCCCGAGCTTCAACGACGATATCACCACGTTGGAGACTTTGAAGTGCCTGTGCAACTTCTCCAATGCCTGCTTCAGCGTTTCCTTGTCCTTGATCTCGAACTCCACCAGCAGCTCTGCCTCAAACTGGTTCGGTGTAATGATGTCGATAGCCCCGCGCAGCAGAGTCTCACGATACACAGGGATGACAGTATCACTGACGTAGAGCTCACCTTCGTCTCCCATGACAGGGTCCAACAACCACAGCAGCTGTGGGTTCCTGCTCTTCAAGTCGTGACCGATATCACAGACGGCCTCCAGTGCCTCTGCCCCAGGAACGTAACCTGTCAAAAAGGCGTCGTAGCCAATATCAATCTTCTTCAAACCTTCATATATCTCTTTGAGCTCCTCACTGCTCGTCTTGCTCCCGGCCACGGAGCCGTAGCCCGTGTGGTTCGAGAAGTTCACCGTGTTGAGTACGTCCACGTCCCAGCCCTGGCACTGCAGCGGGAACGTGGCTGCCCTGTTTCCGACGTAGCCATGGACAACGTGCGACTGCACCGACAGCACCTTCTTCGTGCACAGCATGGCGGGCGTCTCTTACGGTTTGTGCGAGTTGGGAGAGCGAGGAGGAAAGAGATAACGAAATCTTCGTCTGACTCGTCTCGGGGTTCGAGCACCGTCGGACCTGGTAGGCGCACTACGACTGTATCCATGTATCAAGAGTCAACATTTCAATGCCATTCAGCACCACGTGAACACCGGTGGTTTGCTATTCACTGCCTGTAGCCTCTCAATAATCACCTTCTTTGTGGCCATTGTGCCCTCTGCGAAGGTCAGCCCCGTATTCTCCGGCGTCTCCGTAGCAGCGGCGCGTTCTTCGTTATTCCGATCTTCTCTGATTGCATCCAAGTTTGGAGGCTGGACACTTCCCTGTCTCTTCCAGGGAGAGATCGGTGTCTCAATAGCATTGGTCATCACCGACACTGGAACATGCACAGGCACCTCCATCACTTCGTCCCATACCATCACTCTTGTGCGTCTTGCCAACTCCAATGGACCCTGGGTCGGATTCTTCAAAGTCTCCACCACGTTGAAAGCCTGGCCCTTCATCACCGCCCACTGTTTCTTCCACATTCTCTCCTTGAAGTCTTCATCACGAGCGAACATTTCTCTGAACAACACTGTGCACTCTTCCCACCACGCCGTCGATGTCAAGATCGGTAAGTAATGCTGTCTAGTCTTCTCCGTGAATGGCTGTCCAATGATGCTGGCTGGAAGGAACAACCAACCGAATGGGTATGATCTCCACTCATCCGGGTGTTTCCATGGCCATGCTAGTCCAGAATCAATGGCTCCAACCTTCAAGACTGGTCTCTTGGAGCCGTCCAACTCCGACACAGCCCACTCGAGCTTTATCATCCAGTTGTCTGCGCCTCTGTCTGTGTTTCTCATGATGTAGTCCAGGATCACAAGCTTTTCCAGCTCTTCACGGAATTGTAGTATCACGTCTGGTGTCCACTCAAACTCCCTCTCTGCTGCGTACAACCTTGGAATGCCCCAGATCGAGCCTGGCAATGGATACTTAGCCAAGAACTTGTCGGCCTCCATGTACCCGTTCAAGAACAACTGGAAAGAGCCTGCCTTCTCTCTCAGAGGTCTGTTGTGTCTTCTTGCTGATCTCTTCTCCCAGTACGAGTAATAGAATGCATCACTCGATAGCGTCACGATGTCGGTGTATGGCACAATGTATGATTGCAACTGCTTGTCCAACAAACTTGCCGCGCTCTCGCAGATATAACCAAGGTTTGGGATGAGACAACTTCTCCCAAAGAAGCAAGGAAACAGGTTTCTGTGTAGCCACTTGGTCCATTTCGGTGACAATGGACCATAGGGTTCCTCATCCTTAGGTTTGAACACACCAACGATATCACCACTCGTATTCCTCACGAAGTAACTCCCAGAACTCCCTGCTGCAATTCTCTTGGGCTCGACACCAAACTCGATCGCATCGATGGCATCTTGGACAATCTCCTCAAAGTCCTCCTTGGTGACAGGTCCATATTGTACAAACCCACCATTCGGAATCTTCTCCAATGGCGTGATCCCTGGAGGTGGCTTGAACACAGAGTACTGGATTTCATTGGGTATCCCATCCACGGCCCTGGAGCTCGACGTCCAGCGAGCAATGGTATTTGTCCAATGTGACACTCTCTCGTTGATGCTTCTGAGGTCAAACGACACGATGGATGACCTTGACCGATGTGCCAACTTGTAAGGGGGCGAGCCAAACGTTGTCCCGCTGTTCAACAAGGGCGTCTCCTCATCCTCGTCATCATGGAACGGTGATCTTGGGAAGTTGAATGTCGAAGGTGCACTTGTCCCCAGCGGTGCCCTGGTCACGATTTTCAGTGGAGACGTTGACAACGACGAAGTTGAATCCAAGAATGGGTCGAACGGTATGTCATCCGCTCGTGTTGGATCGTCTTTGTACTGTGGGAAGGCCTTACCATTCCTCGTGAGACCCATTGAATGTGAACGAAATGTGTGTAGTGCGAGGCCTGGCTTCCTCTGTTTTCTTCTCCGGCTGCCTTTACCGATGGAGAAAGGTGCTTAAGAGCGTTATCTCGCGTGTGCTTCTCCGTTCTCGATTATCGGAGGTAAGCTGAGCTTCTTCTTCCGGGGAAGTTTCGAGATGACTCTGCACTTGAATTCAAAGATTGTTAGTAAAACTGCATATGTGATACTATAAAAACACTCGTTAATATCTGTTTTATACGATTCCGGGGATCGTAGCAGCTAAATACAAGTGTGTGCCCCTACCAACGTGTGATCACTCCCCTGTGACGTAAAACTTTGAGTTCGAAGACATCCGTGATAGTTTAGTGGCTAGAATCTCCGCTTGTCGCGCGGGGGACCAGGGTTCGATTCCCTGTCGCGGAGCTTTAATTTTTGTGAATTTCTCTGCGGGTCACGTGACATCCGGACACCAAAGACTCGATTTCGCGATCACTCGTCACCGCGGAACTGTGCTTGATTTGCCCTGTTCACTTTGAACAGCTTACCCCTCCCCATCAGATCCACCTCATCCGCGATTGATTGAGTTGAACGGCCTGTCTGCGTCACTTAACCGCTTGTCTGCACTCAATTACCCTTTCGGAAGAAAGCCGCTCTATCGACATCCGTTCAAACCCACTAGATTGATCAAGGGGGGTTACAGTGGATTGGAGCATCTATCCCACTCTCCCACACATCCTTCACGTCCCTGCATCACTCACATTCAGCCACGACACATACTTCACAGATTTCCCATTGCTTGTGTCCAAATATCACGACTCAATTTGAAGCTACGAAGATGGAGACCAATGTACAATCACTTGTCCACCGGTTGAAGTTGGCTGACTTCCGCCTCAACAACAACCCCAAGTATCGAGAGTACACGAGAGGAACAGACTACTACAACAAGGTTCACAACAAATCCGATGAGATGATGCGCATCGCGTACTTCTTGGTGAACTTTTTGACATCTGCTCCACCAAAGCTCACGGCTGCCACCACGAACGGAGTTGATGGAGAGGAACTCGTGGATTACGACAACGTGGACGAGGAGAACAACGCAAGGGCCAAGAAGACGTGGGACTACCACTCCGACGACTACACATTGTATA
>JAJMKQ010000066.1:0-20268 GCA_030569395.1 Petasospora rhodanensis
TGGACAGTTGGCCTCGAACGACTTCTCACAGAACTCACAGGACATACAGGACCCGTTCAACCACTTGACACCGGCGTAGTCACCAATCTCAAAGTTCTTCACTTCGGAACCCTTGGCGACAACGACACCGGCACCCTCGTGACCACCCACCAATGGAAGCTTGGTGTCCAATGGCCAGTCTCCGTGCCATGCGTGCAAGTCAGTGTGGCAGACACCGGAGTACTTGATGTTGATGAGAATCTCGGTCGGCTTTGGCTCTGGGACTGGGATGTCGGTGTAGCTCAATGGGCCGTGGCTCTCGTAGAAGATGACAGCCTTCTGAGTCTTTGGGATTTCGTAAGCCATGTTGATTTGTTGTTTGGTTGTTGTTTGTTGTTCAATGATGATGAGGAACAGAAGTTGTGGTAGAGCTCGCAGTTGGAGAGCGAGGGACGGGCCTTTTATAGATTTGTGTCAAGAAAAACTCCGAGGGATGTGTATCACGCGGATTTGACGCACAGCCGGAGCTGCGCGTGGCTGTCATCAGACTACCACGCACTCTCTTTACCCCTCTTCCAGGGGAGTTTCCGGGCACAGACTCTCTGGAAAAAGCTGGATAGGTTAAGCAGAGCACCCACACACCCTAAACACCTTCTCTCCAGTGCAATTGCGCTAGCCATTGACCCGCAAACCCGCAACGCTTGCGCTGCTATCAGCCCGGAACAATCGCGCCATCAGCCGCTCGCTGGGTCTCCTGGCCCAACACGAGCAGCAACCATGGCGCCAGATCCACCAGCGAGCGAACGGGCGCACCCGGGTCACATCACCAAACGGTGCGCCGCGAACATGTGATGGCCCCCCTTCCCCCATTGTCACTCCAGGTGCCAACCCTCGGAGTCCATCCCGTGAATCAGGGGTGGCCGTACTGAGCCCCTCCCAGAAGGTGTCAAGTCGTCTGATGTGCGCGGGCAGGCGCACCACCGGCCGCTCGGTAACAACGTGATGCACTTTGCGAGCTGCCATGACTACGGTGACGGCCGTGGCTCCCTGGACAGCCAGGAAAAACGGGTGAGCACATGTCTGTTCACGTGGGGGCGTCTCCTATGGCTTGTGTGTCGTGGTGTTACCTGTGATGCTGACTCTGCTGTCAGAGTTGTTCCTTGTGTTGGTCCCGGTGATGGGTGCGGCAGGTGCATAGAATCGCGCAACCGGCCGCGCGCGAACTGGCCAGGCTGTCTGTATGGTGTGGGCACTTTAATTGGATGTACTGGGGGCTTCTGTAAACTTTCTGGAGATCTTCGAGGCTCATTCGTCTCCATTCGTCCATATCTTTCCAGTGTATCAGTTGTAGAGCGATCGGAGCACTGTTTTTTTTCGAAAGCACAATTTGAAAGACAAGTCAACTCCTCAGATTCAAAATGTGAGATGCTCTTTCTAGGATTGTTTTAATTTTGATCAATTAAATTGAAATGCCTTCTAACCTATATCACTGAGAAGCCAGAGATCCAATCTATACACTTATCAGTTGACACAATATATTGAAGCTGATGCTCACAACTTTAAAGCCCGTTTAAACATACACCCGGACAACATCCGGACATTATCCACAACACCCCAACACCACCCTTCACAGGATCGCGCTTATTTCTTTATTGGGCGAGCCCGCGCTAAGTGGGGATACCCGGCCTTTCAAATTCTCTCGAATGTTCCCTCCGCACACGACGGGAGAGACGGGCGCGGGCGGGTTTTGATCTTTGACGACGACGGGAAATTTTCGCCACCATTGAAACTTGTCCCCCCTTTTCCCCTGTGCTTTCCACGACACAACCACACAACACCACCGGCCGCCCACGATGTCTTCAAAGAGAATTAACAAGGAGTTGCTTGATTTGGGAAGGTGAGTTTCGGCCCCTCTGATTGCGCTGGCGGCGCTGCGGTGCCGGCCGGCTTTCTGAGGTGGACTCTGGGATGTTGCCGCCGCTCGTCCTGTGAGCAAATGAGCGGGCGAGAATAGTGATAAGGGCGTGTTTACATCAATTTATACGGACGGCAGACGACGACGGCACCGTTGGAAGGAGATGCGTGGCACACTATCGTGATCCGGATCTGCTTTGACACGTTTGAGGGTGTTTTGATCACAAGTGGGGGTGGGCCTCCCAAGGTGTCACTGACTGAGAATGTTGATCCTAGCTGAAGGCATTGCACGCCGTCCCAAGACTGTTTGAGCCATGCCATACCTTTGTACACCCTGCAGACTTGTCCACGCAACCATTGACAGACGGCCTCCAACCCCAGCTTTCCACCTCTTTCACCCTCTTTTATGAGAAGATTACTAACAAACCTCCCCGCAGAGATCCCCCATCCTCCTGTTCCGCGGGCCCAGTTGGTGACGACTTGTACCACTGGCAAGCATCCATCATGGGTCCACCAGACTCTCCATACGCTGGCGGTGTCTTCTTCCTCTCCATCCATTTCCCAACCGACTACCCATTCAAGCCACCTAAAATCCAGTTCACCACCAAGATCTACCACCCAAACATCAACTCCAACGGTAACATCTGCCTTGATATATTAAAGGACCAGTGGTCACCTGCCTTGACGATCTCTAAGGTGCTCTTATCCATCTGCTCCTTGCTCACGGACGCCAACCCAGACGACCCTCTTGTGCCAGAGATTGCTCACATATATAAGACCAACCCAGAGCTCTACCAGAAGAACGCTAAGGAGTGGACAAAGAAGTACGCTATCTAAATCCTCTTGTCGCTGTTGCTCTTCACACACGTTTGTTTCTAGACATGTTTTATGGGGTGATTATGTTTGAAGGATTTTGAGAATAAAGGCTTTGCATCTGGTTATTGCTACTTCTTGTGTAGAGTCTAATGCACTGATATAATGGGACTGAAACCAGTCAATGTAGATGGGAGATGTTCAGTGTAAACAAAGATCCATCAAAGGAATGGCCGTCGTTGGGTCTCCCGCCCGGTACGCGCCACATGCCCGATGAGGTTAAAATTTTTTTGGCCTGGCATAACATAGCGCAGCCTTCTCCACTCCAACTCCACACGACCACCGAACCCAGCCACCTAGCTACAACTATGGACGGTGTCAAGCTCGACCTCTCCGGTCTTAAGGACAAGGTCGCTTCAAAGTTGAAGAGCGAGAAGGCCAACAAGAAGAAGGATCAGAAGAAGAACAAGAAGGAGAACAAGAAGGAGAATAAGAAGTCCGAAGATGTGAAGGAGAAGCCTGCAAAGACTGAGAAGAAGCCAGAGAAGAAGGCCACTGAGGCCTCCGGCGAAGAGAGTCCCGAAGATGTGCTCCGTCGTGAGGCTCTCGAACTCGGTGCCACTGAAGACGATCTCAAACTGCTCGAGGGAGTCTCCGAAGGTGAGGAGTCTGAGCAGGAGTTTGACGACAATGCCGGTAAGCTCGACAAGGGCTTCAGTGATGATCTCTCCAAGTTCATGAAGGATATTGGCTTGAACAATTCTGCTCCTGTTGTCGTTGCTGACGACGAGCTCTCCGAGGAGGAGCCAGAAGAAGAAGAGGAGGAAGAGGAGGAGTCTGAAGAGCCAGAGCAAGAAGACGAGCAAGAGCCAGGGTCTGAACAGGATGAGCCAGCTGAAGAGGAGGAAGAAGAGGACGATGAAGACATCGATGAGCCAAAGCCACAGCAACAGAAGCTCGAGGATCTTCCAACACACAAGAAGGTTGACCCAACAACGGTTCTCAACACCTCCAAGCTCCTGATTCCACCACAGATTGACTGGTACAACATCCCATTGACCAACGGTAAAGAGGCCACCAAGCTCTCCGAGGACCAGATTAACAAGCTGATGCAGAGAGGTAAGGAGGCTCTTGAGGCTGACAACAAGGCCTACTATGATGAGTTCTCCAAGACGTCTTCTCAGAGAAAGTTCTTGTCTCAGATTTTGACCGATGGTACACTCAGCGATAAGATTTCCGCCTTGACCTTGCTCATCCAGGAAGCTCCACTGCACAACATCAAGTCCTTTGACACACTCATGGGTTTCCTCAACAAGAAGTCGAGAAACTCTGTGCTCCAATCTTTGAACGCTTTGAAGGATTTGCTCATCAACGGTCTCCTTCCCGACAGAAAGCTCAGATACTTCAAGAACCAGCCACTCACGATGATGCTCTCTAAGAAGCAGCTCGCCATCTACTACTTCGAAGACTACCTCAAGAAGTTCTACTTCAAGATCATCCAAGTGTTGGAGAAGCTGTCCCACGACCCAATCATCCACGTCAGAATGAGCGTCGTCTCACACATCTTTGACTTGCTCAAGGCCAAGCCAGAACAGGAGGTGAACTTGCTCAGACTCGGAATCAACAAGATTGGTGACATTGACAAGAAGGTGACATCCAAGACGTCGTACCAGGTTCTCCAGCTCGAACAGGCGCATCCAAACATGAAGAAGATCATCATCGACGGTGTCATTGACGCCATGTTCAAGGCCAACACGGATTATCACACCAAGTACTACTCGGTGCTCACGCTGAACCAGACGATCCTGACTAGACGTGAGGAGGAGATTGCCAACGACTTGGTGAAGACTTATTTTGCCCTGTTTGAGAAGCTTTTGATCGAGTCCGACCCGCACAACTCTGACAAACCAGAGAGCAAGGAGGGCAAGGAGAACAACTACAAGAACAGAAAGAAGAACTTCAAGAAGGGTAAGAAGGGTGGTAAGTCTGTGAAGAACGTCAAGACCGAAGAGGAGGTTGTTGAAGAGAAGAACGCCAAGCTGTTCTCCGCTCTGCTCACGGGTGTCAACCGTGCCTTCCCATTCTCCAACTTGCCTGTGGACGTCTACACCAAGCACCTGGATGTTCTGTTCAGAATCACACACTCCTCGAACTTCAACACCTCGGTGCAGGCCCTTGTGCTCATCCACCAGATCACATCGGTGCAGAGCATAAACAGTGACAGATTCTACAGAACGCTGTACGAGTCGCTGTTGGACTCGAGACTCGTGACATCTTCGAAGCAAGGTATCTACCTCAACTTGCTCTTCAAGGCTCTGAAGTCCGACTCAAACACTGGCAGAGTGATGGCCTTCGTGAAGAGAATCATCCAGATCTGCCTCAACTGGACCAATGTGGGTGCCGTTGCTGGTATGTTCTACTTGCTCATGGAGCTTGAGAAGGCTGTCCCTGCTATCAGAAACTTGGCCATCAACACCCCCGTGGACCACAAGTATGTTGATGATGACGATGAGGAGGAGCACTTTGTTGACGTGAAGTCGGATGACGAGGATGGTGAGAAGAAGGAGAAGGAGGAAGAGAAGAAGAAGGATGCTACTCTCTATGACGGACGTCAGCGTGATCCAAGATTCGCCAACGCTTCCAACTCGTCCATCTGGGAGATCCAGGAGTTCTTGAACCACTACCACCCAACAGCACAGGTGTACGCCGAGTCGTTCCTCAACCAAACCACACAGCCAAAGCCCGACTTGGGGCTGTTCACATTGGCACACTTCCTCGACAGATTTGTGTATCGTAACGCGAAGCAGAAACCGGTGACGAAGGGTTCATCGATCATGCAGCCTCTGGGTGGTGCACACACTGGTTCGTTGTTGGTGAAGTCGTCGAACTTGGTGAGCCATGAAGTGCCAGTCAACACTGAAGATTGGTTGTCTAAGAAGGCTGAAGAGGTGAGACCGGACGAGAGATTCTTCTTTGAGTACTTCACTTCTAAGGAGAAGGATCCAGCCAAGTTGAACGAGCCTAAGGATGAGGACTTTGACAATGAGAGTGAGTTGGATGACGAGGAGGTTTGGGACGCCCTTGTTAAGTCTCAGCCTGATATTGAAGGTGATGAGGGCGAGGAGTCTGACTTGGATGATCTCAGTGATCTTGACATGGATGACTTTAGCGATGATGAGGATGACGAGGTTGATGGTGATGCAGAGGAGGCGGAGGAGGAGGAGGAGGAGCTCGAGGTTGCCGATGACATGAGTGAAGATGAGGGCTCCGAGGTTGAGCTCCAGACCATTGGTATGTCTGACGGTGAGGTTGAGCTCAGTGCAGGCGAAGAAGAGGACGAGGAAGAGGCGGAGCCAGACTTCAAGGGTTTCTCTGAAAGTGAGGACGAGGAGGCTGAGTTGTTCAAGGGTGACACATCCGATGAGTTGAGCAGCGATGAGGAGGCTGCCGAGGAGCAGGTTGCCGGTAAGAAGCGTGCAGCTGAGGACGCTGGTTCCAAGCGCGCCAACAAGAAGTCTAAGAAGGCTAAGATCAAAGAGCTGCCACTCTTTGCTGACGCTGACTCGTACGCCCAGTACTTGGATTCTGACGATGAGAACTGAGATAGAGAGAGAGAGAGGTGCTGTTTGTATATAAAATGGACGCCTTATCTGTTACGTCATTCGGCTTGGGTGTAGACGCTCCGAGACCATTGTGCTCTCAGACAGAGGTCTCGGCCCATTGGTGGGTGGTGCTTGTGCTGGGTGGCTGGCCGTTCACAAGGCGGGGGCAGGGCCCTTCCGTGCTTGCCCTGGAGACACCTCCGTTGATGGAGAGATCTGACTCGTCACAGGTGCCATTCTTCTTTGACGCACCGCGCGGAGGGGACGTATGCGGAGTGTTATCGTACGATGGAGGTGTGTCTTTTTGGTGGGTGCGTGCGAGATCAAAGGGGTGTAGTGGTAGACAGGACGCGTTCTGGGACGGGTGTCTTGCTGGCTCTTGTGAAGAGATTGAACATAACATCGGTGTTAGGCCTTCGGTCCCTCTAGAGGCCTAGAAAGGGGGAAGAGGGGAGAGCCGAGGCGGGCGGGGCTGGGAACAGGCACAACGGTCGCACCAGAACACAAAAGGATTGGCGGTGAGAGCCGTTGGACTTTGCAACGGTCTCCAACGCGCGGGGCACAGAGGTGGGCAACGGTGTTGGTTGGCACCCAGGCGAGGCGAGGGCCCTGGGCGTCGGTGCCCGTGGCCTGGAGAGAGCCAATCCGCCTGGCTGCTGCACCGTTGGGCTCGGGGCTTACGTCCGTAACGACTCGTAGGACCTCGGCCCGCCTTTGCGGTCGCCATGGTGAGCCTCTCCGGCAGGCCCGCGGCGCTCCCGGTCCGTCGCCGGCAACTCCACAACATCGCTGTCTCTGGTGGGCGAGCCTGTGCTACAGTTGAACGGCCACGGTCCACACGCGAGGCAGCTGCTACAGCTATTCGCAACTTCCAGCGACGGTTCCTAGCGCTGCCCGCTACGTGAGCTCGCCAGACCAGCTCTGGGACCACAGCACCGGCCCGTATCTCAGGCGAAAAGCTTGGGAAATTAACGAGTGGCCCCGGGAAACCGCGAGGACCAAAATAAACACTGGCTGCTGCTGCCCTCTACTTTCGTTCTCCGCGGAAGGCTTGACTGGGGCCAGTGTCTTTCCCGTGTCACACCACTCTCATCGCCAGCCAGACACACACCCTCATCTTCCAGCTCTGGATCAGACTCATGTGCCACCGGCACCCGCAAGTCCCCCTAGCCCTCTCTAGGCCCAGCTTCCTCCACACACACAGAGCTGCACACCTGATAAGTCTGATTGCTAGTACTTGGCCCCGCGGAGTGCGTTGTCCACTCAGCAGCGACGGCAGAAGTTAGGCCCCTCGCGCCGCCCAATTGGCGGCCCCAATGGTGGGTGAGCGAGTGTGTTGCAACCATGGTGGTGTACGCTGACCCGATTCCGCCCACGATCACCACAGAAAGCGATTCCAAAGCCTGCAGTGTTTACACTTTGTGATTTCTACTTCGAGGTACCGACGTCGCTCGAATAGGAAACAGGAGGCCCCCCGACTTGGGTATACACCGCGCGGCATATAAGGTGCGCCGAGGGAGGTCAGTACGACGCATTGATCAACGGGCAAAACAGAGAGAGCTAGCCAATGGTGGGGAGGGGCCCGCTACGTAGGTGACCGCTAGCCAGTACGGCTTACAACCCATTGGACAACCCAACCACTGCTGACTATATGGCTTATTCGTAGCTGGACCAGGGCACATGGTGAAACAACCTCTATGGGAGACAGCGGTTGTCTCTCGTTTGAAGGATGTGAGACACGGCCCAGACAGCCTCGCTGCGCTCTGACGTTGACGAGTTGACGGAGGCCCGCCAATCTCCAGAACTTTGCCTGTTCCACCGCCCACCGTTGACGTCGCCGTGTCGCCCCGAGGCAGGTGCACACCTTGGCTGTGGCCGATCCTTCTCCTCGAGCGCGCTCTGTGGCCAATCAGCTGCATGCATCACGGAAGACCGCACCGGCCCCGCGGAGAGGCTCTGGCGGGGCTGCACTTCTGAGACCAAAAACGTTGCGATCTACGGTGGTCTGAGCGTCCCAGCCGCGGCGCTCGCTACAGCGGGTCCTTCTGCTGAGCGACAACACAGAAAGACAGCGAGTGTATCAGCAATGCCCAGGGGAACCCTTCCAGCTTGGGAGCCTCCCTTGAGAGTCGTCCGGGTGTGCGAGAGGAAAGCCACTCCCCTGGGCGCCGATTTGCGAGCCGTTATGCGGGCCGCTGCAGAGATTAAGCGAGATCGCCGTAAAAATAAAGGTGGGCTTCGATCGCGAGGACAACGGGACGCACCCTCTGTCTGAGCGGCGGTGTTCTGGAAGTACCAGATGCACTTCCATCACCCAGAGTGATACTCGTGCTGTCTAGGATCAGATGCGGGGTGTGGACCTCTGTGGCCTATCAAGGCCGCTGTAGGGCTGCTTTTTCGCACGACGAGATAAGCGAAACACCAGGGTGGCTGGGTCACGCTCTCTTGTGCTCCCTTTCTCGCCAGATATATCGCTAGATAAGCTGGAGAGGTGCCGTACCCATATCAGGGGGCAAAGTGGCGTTGCTACACAACCTTGAAGGAGCGTAATACCGCTACGCACACGGAATGGTCTCTACCCTATGGTGTGTTCACTTCCCATCTCCTTCCCAACTCTGGTTACCCCATCCTTCAAAGCAAACGGCCACACATGTAGTCTCACAACTCTCGCTACCTGAAGGGCTTTTACCTTGACGGGGCCCCACTTGGGGGCCTTGCCCGCGCGGGCCGTTGGCGCGGGACTCCGCCTTGGAAAGAAGCCGGACGCTCAGCATCCAACCGAGGATGTGGCATTCAACGTGGCAGCAGAGACACCACTAGCAAAGTGAAGACCACCTCGAAGAGCCACCGAATCATCAGGTGCCAATCCGGATGCACCATGCCTAATCTGCCTCCGGAGACCCACGTTCTGCCAACTATTGTAGCGATCTTCGGTGCCTCTACGATTTGCCCTCGCCACGCTTTCTTCCGAAGCTCGCTTACGGCGATCCAAAAGATCTGAGAAACTGTCTCCAAGACAACAGTGAGAAAGGTGCAATTGAAAGTTACAAACTGTCTCTGATTTGCCAGATGCTGGCCTAGGCATAACCGCTATAGTATCTGACTGTCAAGTTGAGTAGCACATGTCATGCTAAGCTTGAGTGTGTGATTGATCTTCGCTGCTTGGCCTATGGCCAATGGGATGATATTTCAGCAAAGTTCTGTGCCAATGTCTCCCCCACTTTGATCCAATTTTAGGCTTGTCGCTTCCAGCTCTAGACTCTCAAGAACAAGAACGACATCTGCCTTCCCCTCCACTTTCGCTGGAGCTGCTCGAGGCTTCGGTCATGGTAGACGCCACGCCATCATCTTGAAAAGCTATGAAGGAACAGCAAGACCCGGAGACACGCGCCGGCGCCATAGCCCTATCCATACATGATAACCATACGCACTCCCTCTCCATGGTGATAAGAGCGCCACAGCTTTGGGATCAGCAGCGGTCTGCAAAGTTGGCTCAATCTTCTCGAATGAAAAGCGGGAAACAGCAGATCACTTGCTATGGAGACAGGTGCTGTCCCTCTCAACCACCCACCAAGGTCTGATCCCGTTTCCGGTCATCCTCTCGTGATCTGAGATAAAGTGGGTTCCTGTTGCTAGTTTCCCCCTTGTATGTGTTTACATGTGTATGCGTAGGCGCCGAGCGGAGCGATGCACGCAGAAGTCGCACTTGTGTACTGCCCGCTTGGGAAAAAAGCCCAATCATGATTTGTACGTTTGACACCTCTGGTGGCTGCCACAACATGTATGGTGAGTACACCCCCGAAGGAAGGCTTGTATGGGTCCCAATTGGACCATGGAGAGCAGTCGCTAGATGAACTGTTCCCTCCGGAAGAGTGCGTGGCCACGGCTTTAGGAGGTGCTTTGCGCTTAGAGAGGTCCGCTGTTTAGCCGAGGGCGCTAAAAGTGGGGAGACCTCAATTCTGGGATAGGGCTTACGAACTCCACGCCAGATCTGGCTCCGCGGGCCCATGGTGTCCTTTCTTTGGTGCGGAGGGGCGGTCTTGTCCCCTTGTGAAAAGACCCGTGTGGTGCGGAGATCCTTTTTGGCAATCGCTTTCGCTACCCAGAAACGCAGGCAGACGTCTAATTGTTGTGGAGGTTGCACGTAATAAGTTAGCTGTTCCTGGGTCCGTGCTGCCGTGGAGATCTGGACGCACTGTTGTGTAACCTGTAGCGAGACGCACCGCAGCTTGCATGACCTCGCTCACAGGGGTAACAACTTTTACCTAAAGTCGGGCTGTGAGCGGACCGGGAGAGGTGGTTTCAGGGCCGTGTAGGGGCCAGTTGTGCTGGGTTTGTCGGGGGGAAAGGGCAGGAAGGTTCAATGGCCATTGCTCTATACTATGGTTACTATGTAGAGGCCAAAATCCAGCTTCCACACCCCATCCACAACTCATCCGATACAACTTTTGTGTTTGTGTTTTCCCGCTTCTGGGTGCAGGACGCCTGCCGCTGTTGCGCGTACCGCGTTTGGAGACGTAGCGCGCGAGGTCTGGGCCCAGAACAGGCTGAGTGGGGAGGGCAGCGAATATAAATACGTCAGAGGACGCTCCCATCAAGCGATCGCCAGTGGCAGAAAAGAACTGACCTTTCTCTCTCCAACGCACCCCTCCGTTCACACTCCATCCTCCACCGCTTTCACTAGCCGCAGGACCCACACTCGTTTACACCGTCCAACTCTCAGTCACTCTTTTCCCACCAAAACAAACAAACCCGGCATCGCCCCCTTCCGATCACCGAAAGCAAAACAAACAACAACCACTCCGCCATTGCGCTCCAACCACACAACACAACACCATACAACTGCCAACAATGTCCCAGAAACTGCTCCCATCCGCCTTCAACGACGTGGTCACTCCACCTAGCTCGGTGCAGCGCCGCAAGGGCAGACCGATGATTGTCGACATCTCCATCAACGACCAGGGAGAGCAGATCTACCAGGTGCACAACTCCACCAGGGGCAAACGCAGAAGACAGGAACACGACGACGCTGACGACCTCGACAGACCTTCAAAGCGTATGACACCGGTCCGCTCCATCCTTGGAACCATCTCGCCAAACACGCTGAACCAGGATAAGAGAACCATCGACCCTTCCAAGGGATCCACGCTCAACGGTTCGCCAAGCACAAGAAAGGCTGACGAAGCCAACATCTGGAGCGAGGATGTGGAAGCCGCTTTCGAGGAGGCGCTCAGAATGATCCCAAAGAATGGTCTCACCAAGATCAAGGTCAGTGGAAAGTCGTGTGGCCGCAACGAGCTGATCTCGGACTACATCTTGCAGAAGACCGGCAAGCTCAGAACGAGAAAGCAGGTGTCGTCCCACATCCAGGTGATCAAGAACTTGAAGAAGAAACCAGAGCTCATTGAGTTGATCAACAATGGTCCATCTGACGCTGAGTCTATCAAGAAGTTTGATGAGGTGTTCACAGAGATCTTCTTCCAGAAATCACTTGGAAGCAACGGCACCATTCAGCCTCCTTCAAGAAGTCAGAGTCCAGTCGACACACCAAAGAGAGGTTCGCCAAGACGGAGCACTTCCAGACAGTCTTCCAGAAGATCGCCAAAGAGATCTGCTCCAGTCGGCAAGAGACAGCCACAGAAGAAGACACAGAGACCATCAAGGATTCCTCTCTCTTACAAGCCTGTCTCCTGCTACCTCAAGACCTTCGAGATGGTTCACGCTGACCAGTATGAGCCACTCAACTCACAGATCTACACCAAGCTTTCTCCAAAGCAAGGCCAGGCTCTCAGACTCAAGCCAGATGCCTCCGTTCAGACAAGATTCCCAAACTTGAACGAGTACTTCCAGCCAGACCTCAAGCCAGACCAACAGATCCCAATCTTGCACAACTTGGTCAACTTCAGTCTACCAGCCAACGACAGACAACTCGGTGGTGCTCATGAAACAGCTCTACAACTCGGTGGTGCTCATGAAACAGCTCTGGAAGTTGAGATGAAGGGCGTTCCACAAGAGGAGTCAGAGTTTGGGTGTATGACTACGATCTATTCCTTTGGTAACGAAGTTGTTGAGCTTGTTGAAGATTGTGTTGTTGAGAAGAGAACTGCCTCTAGAATGGGTGCTGGTGACCTTGTTGACTACGTTGTGAAGCTGCCATTTGCTAAGGAGTTCTGGGTTGCCTTCTTGAACTCCATTGAGAACAATGCCAACAACCGTGACGACCCGGCCAAGGCAGAGTCTCAGAAGACGATCGCTGTGAAGGGTGTGACGATGAAGCAGGTTGTGTTCCACAAGGAGGATGAGTATGGCTTTGAGAAAGGTGACATCAAGACTGTTGTGCTTTGGGAGTTCACCAGAGCTGTTGAGACATGTGAGACTACTTCCAGAAGACTCTTCCTGCCCAACACTTCTTCCAACACAGCTATGGATGTCCCAATGATCTCCAAGCTCGCAGAGCCTGTCCACACGGAGCCATCCCTCAACAACCAGCATCAAATCTCACACATTCAGCATCATCAGCATCAGCTTCACCAGCTCCACCACCAGCATCAACACCACCCACACATGCCACCTCAACTGGAGATCAAGTGTGATGTTCCACACCACGTTCCACACATGATCACACCAACGCTGGAGGACGATCTCGAGGAGGACGTCGCCTCCTCTGCCAACAGCACGCTGCAGTTTGACGACCTCGAGCAGCACGAGATTGTTCCAATTTCTCACCACCAGAACTTCCGCACAAACTCCTTCCCAGACATGTACGTCCACCACCAGCAGAACCAACAGAACATGCATCTGAGACGCATGATGAGTGAGCCAACGCTGTGGTCTGGTCCTCAGCAGACTCCCGTCCAGGTCCCAGAGAACGGGTTCAACACAGACGAGTTCCAAGGGTTCCACACATACACGACCGACACTGCTTCGTTGTCCATGTTGAACCCAGGATACATGCACTTGGAACACCCACAAGAGACGACTCCTGGCGAGGTTTTCACGCATTGGTGATGGTATATTCTTCTCTTCTTTTCTCTTTATTTCTTCCCCCCTTTTTGGTTGCTTGCACACACTTTCTTATTCCCCTTCTCCCCTGTTTCCCCCACACTTTTTAATTCTTTGATCCACTTCCCTTATGTCCTTTTTGCTTTGAAGTTGCTGTATATTGATGATTGTTCTGCATTTTGATTTTGGCTGTATATGACCCCTACTTAATAGTGAAATACCTTCTGTTTGTTGCAAATGCTAATTAGACCTTCCTCTTCCGGTGATGGTGATACCGCTGAAGATTGTGGCTCAACATTGAGAAAAAACTATGACTCCCATGCGCAACCACACTCATTTCACAACGACAGTCACTACAACTTTCTTATCAGAAATACAAGATAGGATTATCAACATACATTGGGTTTCAAACAAAAGGAAATTAGGCCTCCTCCTTGAACAAAGCCTCTCTCTTCTCGTTAACTCTCTGCTGTCTTCTCTCTCTAGCAGATCTGTTCTTAGCTCTTCTAGCCTCGGCCTCGTCCTTCAAAGCCTTCTCACGGGCAGCCTCAGCCTTAGCAGCAATGATGTGCTCAACGAGGGCACGCTTGTGCTTGAAGGTGTTACCCTTGGCAGCCTTGTAGAGGGAGTGGTACAAGTGTCTGTCGATCTTACCAGCGTCTCTGTACTTGGCGAGCAATCTTCTCAAAACACGGAGTCTTCTGATCCAGATAACCTGGGATGGCATACGAGCCTCCTTGGTACCTTTTCTCTTACCGTAACCGGTGTGACGACCAGCCTTCTTGGACTCAGCAAGAGCTCTAGCTCTGGATCTGGAGTGGACACGAACTGGCTTCTTGACGATGGTACCGTTCTTGTACAACTTTCTGATAGCCTGTCTGGAGTTGGCCTGAGCAATCTCAGCGGACTCATTTGGGTCCAACCAGATTTTTCTCTTACCAACGCCAACGACGGAAGCGGCAAGTCTCTTCTGAGTTCTCAAGTTAGCCCTGTGCATTTGTTAGTAGCTGCTTCTGGTATGGGGTAAACGAGGGCATGTGAGAGCTTGTCAAGGATGGGATTTAGTGTGTGAACGGACTGTGAGCCGCCCTGTGTGCAGGTGGTGTGACCCTTGTGGAATCTCACAGTGATAGGGGACAAGTTTGCTGGGTGATAGAAAACCACGTTGAGAAATGGGTTTGCTCGGTAATCAACGATGGAGGTGTGAAGATGGTGATGTGATATTTCTTATAGTGCCCCCGTGTATGCTATGTGTAGCCTTTGAGGTCTTGTGTGGGTGCCCATTCCCCTTCTCCGTGGGTTCGATGTGATCCTTCTTGCCTCCTTCAAAGATGATGAAATCGTCGTCGATAATCGTGCGATGAACTCCGAATAAACGTGAACACGGTGCCAATGGACCCTCTGACAAGCTCGACCTAATGCCCCTCCATGGATCCACTTACATCTTTGATACTTGTTGTGCTCTTTCAACCCAGGTCGGTGTTGTGTGTTGTGAAGGTTTTCAGCTTTTTTTTCCAGCGCGGCCCGCTCCCGCCAAACCGCAGAGGCTCCTCCCCCCTCCTCCCGCCGCCCGCACCAGAGAATTTCGCGAAAGCCCACAGCGTGTACGGGTGTTTCCGGCCGGTTTCGCGGAGCGAGCGCTTGGTGATGAGTTATGGGTGTCCGGGTGTGTGCGCGGCTCGCGAGATTTGTGACGCTAGTTTTCGCGCAGGGTGCAAACACCCGGACATTCAGAGTTTGTGTTTATTTTTGGTTGCCCTAAGTGATATCACGTGTACTGAGCGCCCTGTGATTAGGGCTTCAGATTCGCGATGGGAGGGAGGGGCACCTCTAAAATTTTCAGAAGGGAGAGATGGCCTTGCATGACAGGTGTGTCTTTGTAAGTACACTCTACCATCCACATCCCAAACCACACACAATGGCTCACTCCCTCCGCTCCAAGTCAAAGCTCAAATCCAAGTCCATCAAGCGTGGCAAGGAGTTCCAGGCCGCCGTCGACTTGAGAACACAGAGACTCGCTGAGAAGGCCAAGCTCGATCTGTTAAAGCAGAAGAAGGCTGCCGCTGGCGAGAAGACCGAGGGTGATGCCGACTCCATGGCCGTTGACGACGAGGCCTCTGTCGCTAACCCAGATGTTGTCCTCAAGAAGGTGTCCACGAGTGGTACGAGAGGTTCCAGACACCAGGCGATCAAGATGAAGAAGGGCAAGAAGAACATGCACATGAACTTCAAGATCAAGGGTAAGAAGTGAATTGCATTGAGAAGGAGAGGAGGTGTTTGTTTGCATGATACGTTGTACATTAATGAGCTTTGATTTTTCGGGTGGTCTTCAGTTCTCGTTGTTTTTTCTTGGTTTGTTCTTACTCTCTAATGATAATGGTTTAGAATCGTACACTTGGCTCGTTGTATATCGGGGACCAACATCGTAAAGCGTACTTTTATTATGGCAAACCAGGTTGTCGAACAGCGACATTAAAGGGATATCAAACAAACAGAAAGAAAACAGCAACAGTACAGAATATCAAAACCAAAATAATAACTTAAAAAAGGCAACAACGTCAGTCAGAATTAAAAGGCAGCCCCACAATTGTCATATCACTCATCATCTTTGAACTTGGCAAATCCAGTACACTCGTCGTTCTTAATGTGTGTGTTCAGCCACTCGGTGTTATTGCTGAACTCTTTGAAACAACCAGCACATCTTCCTGGACTGTCGTTTCTGTCAGACTTGGCAACACCAATTGGGTAGATGAAGTGTATGCTCTTGAGGTGGGCCTTGAAAGTGTCCTTTCTGGAGAACTCACCGTTGAGATGGTGACATTTGCTGTGCTTCGGGTTGAAGAAGGGGCACTTGAAGTCCTTCACCGTGTCGTGCTTCTTCAGGTGACGGGACAAGTACGACTTGTTCTTGAACGAGCGTTGGCAGAAGGGGCAATTGTGGTAGTTGGACGTTTTCTTCTTCACTTTTGGGAAGTCCTTGTTCGGAGCTGTGGATGGCATTGCTGGCACCATGTGTGACCCAGCAGTGGTGTAGAACTTGTGGAACTTCTTCTGGGCAATGGTCTCTGGATGTTGTAGCGACTCACCAATCTCAGACTTGATCTGCTCCTTGATGAACATGTCGTCCATGTGTGGCTGATGCTGATGGTATCCCATCCCGTCTAGCGTCTCTGTGCTCATGGACATGTTCTCACTGAAGATGGATGGTTGGTAGCTCGAGGCGGAGTCTCCACTGGAGCGGTTGAGGGCCATGCTGCCCGGGTATCTCATGTTGGTTGGGAACTGCTGTGTGAAGTTCTGAGGTAGCATCGGTGGCTCTGTGTGGTGTTCAGAGAGGAAGAATCCAGCTGGGTTGGCCGCGTTGTGTATCATCTCAAACTGCTGTGGGAACTGGGTCATCTGATGCTGCTGTGGGTAGTGAACGTGATGACCCTGCTGCTGCTGTTGTTGCTGCTGTTGCTGATGTTGCATCTGCTGGTGATGTTGTACTTGTGGGTGCTGTGGTGCCACGTTGTACGTGATGTTTGTACCCGGGTAGGTCATCTGGTTCTGCATGTCTTCAGTGAATCCGGGTGTCTCGTCTGTATCGCTGGAACTGGTGGGACTTCCGTCGGCCTTTGTATCTGGTGTGTTTGTCCTTGTGAACGTCTCGAGCAGCGACTCCTCGTAGGTGGCCAGAAGGTTGGAGAAGACCGGGTCCTCTAGCAGCATGTGCATAGTGAAGAAGAAGAAGAAGAAGAAGAGAAGAAGAGAAAGATTCCAAGAGGGTCGAAGGGGATCGGGGGTGCTCCTCGTGCGGGCGTGGGTGCCTGTATATATTCCTAAAGTGGAGGTGTGGCAAAAATCGTATCTGTGGGCCGTGTCCTTTCAGTAAGTTTGGGGGAGATCTTCCGTGCAACAATGCCTTCTGATGAGACGCACCAGGGACTAAACTTAGCTTGCTTTTGGGAGTTAAGCGTTGCAGCAGGCCGGCTCAGGAAAAAAAAAAAAAACGGGGGGGAAGGATATGATGTAATGGTAGAGTCGGTTGTGTGTTCCGTGCGAGCGGTGTATGTAGAGCTTGGTGGTGTGCTCGGGGGATGGACGGGGGTCGTGAGATGGAGCGGGAGTGTGTCGGGAAGTGCGCAGAGACGAGCGAAGACTGCTGCTGGAACCGCACGTCCGGTGTCTGCTCTGGCTCAGAGTCGAGCCGTGGTGTCAGAAAATCATCAACACACCCGGACACCCAGGCCGAGCCGGTCAAAGCCCGCGTGCCATTTGTCAGGGAGCGCCCCGGATCGGGAAGGCGCACGTGAGCTTTAATGCCGCTCGCGTCTGTGTTCTATTTTGGTTTGGCGGGAAGGTGTGCCCGGGGAATGGGCAGAGAGGAGCGGACGCCGCCGTTGGGCAAAGTAAGCGACGCACGAGAAGCTCCCGAGTGGCTCTGTCTGCTGCCACGCGCCGCTGGATGGCTCAGTTGTGTGCGTGGCGAGTTGCCCTTCTGAGGTCCCTGTGCCCATCGAGAGCGACGCTTGCATCGGGAGGGTCAGCCCACTTCTGTGCCTCTTCACCCTTTTCCCCGCTCCGGCGACGTGTGTACTACGTAGTTGGGACCACTGTAATTTGAGCCAAGAGTCTCTCGCTCCCTACACCTTTGTCAAACACTTTCTATATGGCGATCGAGACTCCACGGCTCCATGCTTCCAGCGGTCTGCGGCACTCCTTCATGGGCCCATCCCGGCGTCCAGACCCTTGAGAGCAAATTATGATTCCAGACTCCGCAAGACGGTCCCAGCACTGGCTCTAGCCATTGTCTTCCTCGACGACCGCAAATACATACCCTAGCTCGGAGGACCAAGATGTCCGCCGCCAAATCTGAAATCTTTGTCTGAGTTTGGGCGTTGACGCGTCGCGCGTGCTCGTATATGCGCCTCACATGAAAGTTGGTCAGCGCCAAACGCACCGGCGGCATGAATTGCCGACCAGTCACGTCTCGTGGGTTCGTCGCTGCCCCCAAATCTTCTGATCGGGACGTCGCTTGGTGTGTACCGGCGCTAAACAATCCCTGCCAACAAAGCCGGAGCGGTACGAGCTCTGCCGATCCCGCGCCAGCTTCTAGAAGCCTGTCACCTTAGTCAACCACCCCGAGCCCAGCCACACCAACTCTCTGCCGAATCAATGTACTACACGCGCAGTGATTGCACAGATAACACAATACACGCCAAAATGGGTCCGTCCATTATTGGACTTGCTCATCGCTGACGTCTTTCATACTGGCAACCCATGGCGAGGACTTTCATTGACGTGTGCTATGACACATCTCAATCTCTTGGGAAGCAAACTACTGCACCCCACACAGAGAGAACAAAACCCCCATCATGATAAACGGGCTGGCACTTCATCTACCCCTCGCAGTAAGCACCTTCTCGTGCACGGGAGCACCCCCATCAAAGCTCATCCGCATCCATAGGACACCGACTGAAAACCAAAAGCCGATCAAGAGCGGGTCCAACCTCACATGGGAGAAAAACTTAATTCTGGTTCGAACGGATCAAGTACTGGCTCCAACAGCAGCTGCAGAATGACTTGACCGGTGTACACAAATCCTACGACACATCGGCATTTCTACCCCCACGTACCGACCTAGCAGTGAAGTCAAGCAGAACCTAGTATGCGTTGAGTTCAAATGTTGCATACTGAGCGTTATCTGGTAAGCTACCTGCTTGGCAGGCATAGGCGCAGTGGTACATAGAGAAGCTACTGCTCCCTTGTGAAGTCGCTTTAAGCGCACAGGCGTCACGACAGGTATTGTACTTGCAGAAAAGTGCCAACGGATCACGAGATTGACAAGCACGACGCTGCTCTTTTACCTCGAATTTATCCGTTCCTATGTAAGGACACCGGCATCAGGAAGTTACCTTCAAAGGATAAGCCGACACACATTGTTTAGCGCTCTTCACGCTGATGTCGCTTTGACTGATCAGAAGCGCAATTTTCTATGAGAACGTGTTACAAAACAAGTGTAGAGCCTTAGTTAGCCTCCCTTGTTTTCATCCAAACTTGAAACGACAAAGTCTATATCCCGTAGCGCCCCTCGTCGAGTATACTCGAATGCGCCATTAGCCCGCGCCGAGTGGTGATGAGGGTCCACATCTACGCTGGGCTTCTCCTGTAAGGACGGAGGCCGCGTCATATCGGTCAATAGGTCTTCAATGTGCATACACAGCGAAGATTCCTTGCATCGTGACTCTCTATGCACTTGGCTTGCCTGGGCAGCTTATTTGTCGCCCCAAACATTAGTTCCTTTGACACACGTCCATGTATCTCTTCTGTTGTGGTTCCATCATCCTCAGCTTCCTCCCACAAGCCGGTCCAGGAAACACACGCTTTAGAAGGGTACGAGTGGTGGGATCTACAGCACACCCTGGTCCTGATACACAATCTTCACGTACGGAAGCTAGACATACCATAAGCGCATGTCTCTTCCTTGTTAACAAAACAAACGATAGCGCACCCACTACACTTTCATTACATCTGATGTCGACACTACACCACAGCTACAGCTGACAGCCCATCAACACCCTCCCAAGGTCTCCGCTATGGGACCCAAACAACAGTGCTGACGTTCCCCACCGCACCGCTCCAATGATCCCCCGTACCCCCGCACCCGTTGATCTGACAGAGTCGGAAGAAAAAAACGTACACCGCGTAGAAAAACCCCTGAACACCCACTTCATCCACTCTCAACAACAACCAGAGACCTACAACACGAACCATCCACAATCCACAACACACAATGTCCGAAGAACGTCACCCAGGCAAACGCATCTGTCAGATTGTCAAACTCAGACCAGAGTGCGTCGAGGAGTACAAGAAAGTGCACAAACAGATCTGGCCCGAAGTCGCAGCCAATCTCGCAAAGTACCACATCGAGGACTACTCCATCCACTACGCGCCAATGTTCGACCTGCTGATCGCC
>JAJMKQ010000067.1:0-19198 GCA_030569395.1 Petasospora rhodanensis
ATCCAGCTGGGATTGGTGTGTAGTGACCGCTTCTAACGAGGAGCTTGTCGAAGTTCTTGAGGAGCAATGGCCACTCGGAAGCATCCTGCGAAGGAGCGATGTTCTCTGGCTTGATCATGTGCTCGTCAGACATCGTGTGTTGTGCGGGAGCGTGGGTATCAACGGTGTTCAGGAGATGAGCTTCTGCTGGGGGGCCCTCGTCTTTTTTTGCGCCTGAAAAATTTTTGGGGGATGAGGAGGAGCGCCAGAATTTTTGGTACGGGCCAGCACACTTAGGTAAGCGATATCGTAAGCCTGGTTAGGGCAGCACAGTCATACAGAGCTAAGGTGAATGACGTTCAATGCATGCGTACACAACGGAGTCCAGCTCTAGGTCGTCGAAAGTCCAAGCTGGTTAGCGATCTTGACCACCAAAGCCTTCTTCATGAACTGCTCTCTAGCTAGAGTTCGTGTCTGCTTGATGTATGTGTTGAGCGTGATGAGTCCATGATCATGTGCTTTCACCAATGCGTAGATGGTGTCGCCAATTGCCTGGTCATCAGCCACAAGGTCGTAGAGTTGATTGTAAACCACCGTCTCTGCGACAATGGCATCGTCAGTGTTGATTTCCTTGACTTGGTTGGCCTTCTGGATAGTCTCACCCGCAGAGTGAATAGCAGTGGTTAAGGAAGCCTCGTTCTCAGAAATCTGTCTGTTGATCTTCTCCAGCTCCTGGAACTCGTACTCAAAGATCTTGTCAAACTTGCCGACAGCGTACTTGATCTGGTTCACATCAGCAGAGAATTTCGCTAAAGATTGGGAGACGTCCGTTTCGAAGATGTTTTGCAATAGTGACTGGACACGCTCAGTAGCACTTTCACGTTCTCTATCCTGTTGTGATTGGGAGGCATCTGTAAGAGTGTCCATGATGTTCGGCTGCTCGAAGACAGGTCTGACGTTCATCTGAGATTGTTCGTTCATCTTGTTCAAAGTCGGCGACTGAATCATCTTGGAGCGTAGCTCTTCTGGAAGAGGTGGCAACGGTGGCGGATTTGTGGTAGTCACGTCCATGACAGTGTTGTTCTGAGGTGTGAGCGATGTCTGCTTGGGTGGGAGAACAGGGGTTGGTGAGACAACAGCTGGTGATTGTGAGCCAGCCTTTGGTGGGAGAGCAGGTGGAGCGAATGATGAGTTGCCAGTGGATGTTGGTGTTTGCACTGGACGTGATGCAGGCTGTGATACAGGCCTTGCGAAAACCGGTGGCTGCTTGCTGAAGATGACTGCGAGAGCACCACATAGTGTGATAATGTTCGATGGCTGTTCTCCCTGTCCCCACGAGGCGAGGTAGGGCAAATAGCAGCGACCGTTCGTATCGACATGATTCCCTGGTTGTAAGACCATCTTCTCGGTCGGTACGACATATGCAATTGGTGAGGCGAGTGGGTATTCGAGCGGAATCCAGAGCTCAACTGGTATCTTGTAGACGCGGGCCTGTATCGTCACCGGAAGCGAGCCATGGAGGTTTAGGAGAAGCTTCGACTCCCCAGATTCATAGGTATAGACTCTGGTGCGAGGTCTCAGGGTTGGGTACCTCTGTAGTGTAACTGCCACGTCCTGGTATGTTGTTCTGGGATCGATGTACTCCTGCGAGGGTCAAGCCATGTTAGTATTGAGTGGGTGTTTGAGGTGCCAGTGGATCTAAACTCACGGGCTGGAGGACCCTGAAGAGCCATTGTAGCAGCTCATCAGGGAGGGGTTGCTGGGCCATGGCTCTGTGTGACTTCAGCGAATGGCTATGTGAGTTAGCGCTGGAGAAGGCCCCGCCCAAGAGCGTGTCGGCAAGTCGGCCAGAGAGCAGCTTCGCGAAATTTGGGCTGCCTTTCAAATCCGCAGCCAAACTTGGCGATGTTTCTCTCTAAAGTGCAGCGGTGATTATCTCAAAACATAGCAGAGAAGAACACAATGAGCGGGTGAGTTGGTCTGGGATACCTCGATGTCATACGGTGCTGCGCTTGTGCGTTCTTTGAGCCCGCCGTGATCCGATTTGTGGCTGCTAACTGGGAAGACCGCCTCTATCATGACACCGAGAAGAATTACACATGGGGAATAGGACTAACAAACTCTCACCAGGTACACAGTTTTGATTGTTTTGGCAGTTGTGGTGGCCATCTGTGCGACGTTCTGGAGAATGGCACCAAAAGAGAACCAAACGTAAGTCGATCTATGAGCCATTCTCGATATGGCATTTATCGACGATGAACATGATACTAACGGCACAAACAGCGTTTGGAGAAGTACGGTCTCATTGACACTCGCCATGATGTTCCTCATGTGGGCAATCACATATCTTGCACAGCTTCACCCACTCGTCGTGCCTCGTCGTTCGGACCTGAGACCAGAGTTTGCCGATTGAATTGAAGAATGAAAGCAGGAGATAAAGACGCCGTCGACTCGATCATGTCACTGGTGATTGTATGGTTTGAGTCTACATAAGTGGGGTTGAATTAAAGTATGAAACAGCTATTGCGTTGTAGTTGCCGTTGTAGGGGTCTGTCATTTGTTGAAGAAGCTGACAATGAGCTTTCCGAGCTTAGCATCATCGGCGTCAAGGAGGACACGCTCCTTAGCTTCCTTCATATCCTCAGCACTCATGGTTGCACGCTGCTCCTTCTCCTTGAGAGAATAGACACAGAATTCACAACTGAACTCTGGGTGACCTTGGAATGTGAGCAGCTGGTTCTTCTTGTAGAAGCCCTGGTACTGTGTTTTCTCAGTGGAACCAACCAGTTTCAGACCAACTGGAAGCTCCATAACAACATCCTGGTGGATTTCACGGATCTTGAAGTTCTTTCCGAATTCACCAAAGAACTCACGCACATCCTCGTCCTCGTCGTTGATCTTAACCTCGTAAGTTCCATATTCCCAACCCTCTGGGTTTCTACCAACCTTAGCACCGAGTGCTCTTCCGATGATTTGGTGACCAAAGCAGATGCCCAGGAGACGGATCTCTGGGTGTTCGTTGTAGATGAATTTGATGTAGTCGTCCAGCTTGTTGATCCATGGGATGTCAGCGAAACTGTCACTGACAGATCCTGTGATCCAGATACCTTTGATATGCTCCAGCTCCTCTTCCGTTGGATATTCTCCCTTGATGTTGTCATACATTTGTATCTCGCATGTCTCACCAGCTTTTCTGAGCACTTCAGCAGATTGGGCTGCGAAGTCGCCAAAGCGTTCAGAGTACTTGGACGAATCGTCTGTGATGAAGATAGCGATCGTGCTTCTGGTTGGGGCGTCGTTTGTCATGTTTGGACAGTGATTGAAGCGTCTGTAAGGAAAACGTAGAGTAAGAGAAGAGAGGAGATGACCGCTGGTAGATGAATGATTTGCCGACGCGGTCAAGCTGTGGGGCCAGGGATGGTGGGTACGTTGAGATTAGACGGCACTTATCTCCTTCCGCGGCCATCGACGGCCGCCACCTATGCGGTACAGCACCCGGGTGATTTGTGAAAAGCGATAGATGGCGCTAAAGATTTCTCGGTAAGGCAAAGATCATCACCTATCACCTATTACCTGTCTATCAATGACACTCTTTGAACTTCCTCATAAAGTGAATGAGTGAGGTGGCCCACCAATCATAGATAGGTACTCCACCTACCACCTACCACCTAATCTGGGGGTGTCCGGGTGTTACGCCAGCATCAAATTGGTTCGCGAGATTTCGCGGCATTTCCCGGCTTGTGACCGGCTCGGCCAAGTTTGAAAGGCTCCAGCGGTTGTTGATCAGCCCGAGGAGACGCTGGCTTCATCAATTGCACAGCGCATCCCGCCCGCACCAACCACACAATGGGTCTCAGCTCTAACGACAAGGAGAAGGTGAAGCGCGTGATCCCAAAGGCTTCACAGAAGGTCCTCGATGCCGCCGTGGGAAGGCTTTACATAGCCTACCCAGACCCGACACAGTGGACATACACAGGCCTCTCCGGCGCAGTGTTACTCGTGGACGATCTTGTCGGGCACACGTTCTTCCTCAAGATCGTTGACATCCAGGGCCATCATGGTGTTATCTGGGATCAGGAGCTGTACATCGACTTCCAGTACAACCAAGATCGCTCTTTCTTCCACACGTTTGAGCTCGAGGACTGCATGGCTGGTATCCTGTTCGATGACACAAGCGATGCCTCGCACTTCTTCAAACGTGTCGCACACAGAGAGAAACATGGTTCTAAGAAGACCATCCAGAACAAGAACGCCATCGCAATGATGAAGAAGCCGGATGCTCCAGCTGCCCCAGGCCCAAGAGGTGAATCTCATCTTCAGAACACCAACGCAGGTGAACAGAGGATCAGAAAAACCACGAACGTTGCATACTACGACGATCAGCCGCCTCCAGAATGGAGATCTCTCTACAGAGAGCTTGCCGCTGCTGGTATTACGGAGGACATGATCGCAGACAACAAGGAATTCATCAAGGACTATATCAGACAACAGGGCGGTCCATTGGTTGGCCTCGAACCACCGATCCCAAGAAAGTTCCAGAGAGGGCCAGCGTCGGTTAACAGGGCTCCATCCACAGCAAGTCACTCGTCAGCGACCAAAAAGAAGGCACCACCACCTCCTCCGCCAGGTGGAAACTCCACTCCACAGACATCATACTCATCGCCATCACCGGCACCTGTCGTCACAGAGCCAGATTCCGAAGACGACTCTTCAACACCAACTCCGCAGTCTTCAGCACCTGTTCACAAACTTCCACCTCCACTGACGTCACAGCCTGTGCACAGAGTTCCGCCACCACCGACAATGAGCTCTAATGCTCCACCATTGCCGGCTGCAAACGGCCGTCCTACTCCTCCACTTCCAGGAGGAGCTCGTCCGACCCCACCACTCCCGGCGGGAGCACGTCCAACTCCACCGCCACCAGGCGGTGCCAGACCTGTCCCCGTACCACCAGCTCGTGGTGCTGTACCACCACCTCCACCATCGAGAGGTCCAGTCCCACCACCGCCTCCATCAAGAATTCAGCCACTGCAGCCACAGGCTACGGCGGGCAGAGGTGCCCCACCAGCTCCACCTTCAAGAAGAGCCGGTGTACCACCTCCAGCACCACCACCAAGAAGAGGTGCTGCGCCTCCACCACCACCATCCAGACAGCCTGCTGCCATCCCACAACAGCATCAGGCTTACCAACCACCACAACAGCAGGCTTACCAGCCACCACAACAGCAAGCTTATCAACCACCACAACAAGCATACCCGCCACCACAGCAGTCGTATCAACCACCACCGCAACAACAAGCTGCACCAATTGCACCACCACTTCCACCTCAACAACAACAGGCCGTGCCTGTTGCCCCACCTCTTCCACAGCAGCAGGCCGCACCAACTGCTGCTGCTGCCCCACCTCCTCCACCACCATTGCCTCCTATGGGTAACACATCCGCGGCACCACCACCGCCTCCGCTGCCACCAATGGGCACATCCTCTGGGGCTCCACCTCCACCGCCATTACCACCAATGGGCGCTGCAGAGTCAACCGCGCCAACACCGGCACTCCCACAAGTTGACGGTGGCCGTGATGCCCTCCTTGCATCCATTCGTGGCGCCGGCATTGGCCAACTCCGCAAAGTTGACAAAACCGCCATTGAGAAACCATCAGTGCTGCTCCAAGAGCAGAAGGGCGGCGCTGCTCCCGCTCCTACTGGTGGTTCTGCACCTGGTGCTCCAGCTGGTGGCGGTTCGCTTGCCGATGCTCTCGCCGCTGCGCTCAACTCGAGAAAGTCAAAGGTATCCAGATCTGATGATGAGAGCGATGGTGAAGATTGGTGAGCAAAGCATGTCTAGAAATTTAGTTTAATGAAGGTTATGTACATTAAAGAGGGGCGATTCACTGTAGGAACTTCTCCTGCCATAGGTTGAGCCACTGTGTCTTCTTCTCATCACCCAGCTTGTTCAACTTCCTGACTAACGTGATCAGCAGGTCTGACTGAGATTCGAGCTTCTTGGCTTGTTCGTTGACCGCCGTTATGCCACTGTTGACAAAGAATGCCGCAACAAGGTCATCAATTTGCTCCACTAGGATCCCTTGCTCTCTGTAGAATTTGTCAATGTCTGCTCCACTTGTGTCTTTTGAGGTTGGCAGAGACTTGCTCAGAGAACCAAGCAGAAGCTTGAGCATCTTGACCTTCTGTGTCCACTTCTTTGCAAGCTCTAATGTCTCTGCATCGATTTCCTTTTCCTCCTTCTCCTCATCTTCCTCGTCTGAGAGGTTGTCACCACCGAGGCCGAAAGGATCGTTCTCATCCATGACCTCTGGGTTCTCAATCCACTCTGTGAACTCCTCTAGGGCATCATCCACAATGTCTATACTCAACTTGATCTTGTCTTTGAGGACACCGAGCTTACCCTTTTGCATCAATGTCTCCAACACTTTGCAACTGTCCCATACCTTCCCCACAGATACGAGTCTTCCATTGACTTGGCTCGGACCCTCCTCTGCTTCCTTTCTCTCCTCATTGAAATCGAGAGCTTCAAGCTCATCGAGTAATGTGATGTAGCTCCCAATTACCCCCTGGACCTTATCCACAACCTGCTGCTGGAACAACTTCGACCACACTTTCTCATCTGCAAACTGTGATGTAGCACCAACGATAAGTAGCATCTTCTCAGATGTCTCTCTGATTTGACCATATGCAGCGTTGACACTCACAGGAGGTCTGAATGCGATACCAATCTTTGTTGCATGCGCAGAGAGAAGTTGTGCGACTTTACTGAGCTCTGTATCTGGGTCTGCGATCTCCTGGGTCTTGAGCTCGGACAGAGGCGAGGTAGCGAGGGTGTTGGTGTATAGGGCCAGGCCATCCTTGAATGACTTTATGATGGCCCTGAGGTCTTCTTCGCTGTGTTCAGTGGACATGATGAAAATTGACGAGCTTGAACAGTCTTGCCGTTAATGGGACCCGCGGACTGTGTTGACCGTGGTGTACTATTGGCTGGCTCAGAATTTTTTTGGCATGCTCGCAGGCTCGCGATGAGGTACTGTGATGAACAAGATCACAACATGAAGCGGATTTATAGGTTGAAAAGAGGGCAGCAACCTTGAAACTAGAAATATCACTCTCAACCAATGCCAGTGAGCTCATTCAGGAGTTTCAGGTAAAATAGAGGGCCGTAGCTCTCACCAAGTGCCCTTCTTCATTGAAAGCATAACGTGGTGTCCGGGTTTATGCTCACGCGCCTGTCCGCCACCCGCCACAAACCGGACACGTCTCTGAAAAAGACCGATGGTTCCTGAGCGGTTAAGCGAGTTATTGTTTGGAAAGTTCTTTGTTCCGTGTGCAAAACCACATCTTGCCCCCACAACCTTCTCACACAGCCGACATACACGATGAGTGCCCCACAACAACCACCACAGCCGACCCAACAGCAGCAGATGCAGGCACAGGAAATCGCCCTCGGCGTTGCCAACTTCCTCCGCAACAACGCCACGCTCAAACAGCGTCAAGGTCTTTTGAACAACTCCACAGTGGACTTTTTCCGCTTCAAGAGAGCCGCTCGTGCGCTCTTGTCCGACGAGTACAAGGAGTACTCAGCAAACCCAAAGAACAGAGTCCCACCAGTGCAGAATTTGCAGCAGGCTAAGGGCATCTTTGCCCTCTTGATCAACAACAGACTTGTGCTCCGTGGTGACAAGTTACACACTAAAGATGCCCGTGAGAAGGGCCTTTCACCTAAGAAGGGTCTCCCATGTCTCCAGGGCTTACCCACAGCCGAATTGACAGACAACGAGTACTACGTTTGGTTGTTCCAGAAGAAGTCGGGCTACGAGAAGTTGATGGCATTCGGTCTCATTGCCGCCGTGTTCACATTGGTGTTGTTCCCATTGTGGCCAATGTTTATGAGAAGAGGTGTGTGGTATTTGTCTGTCGGATTCCTCGGTCTGCTCGGTCTTCTCTTCGTCATTGCCATCATCAGATTGATCTTGTTTTGCATCACATACTTTGCCGTCAGTCCTGGTCTCTGGCTCTTCCCTAACTTGTTCGAGGATGTGGGCTTCTTCGACAGTTTCAAACCTTTCTACGCTTGGCACGAGCCTAAGCAGAAGAAGATGAAGGTTAAGAAGGAGAAGGCACAGTCGCCAGCTGTTTCCGCCGGTGGGCCAACTGCCCAGACCACCGGCTCTGATGTTGCCGCTGCTGCTCCAGTACAGAGACGCAAGGTTGTGTTGGAGGAAGTTGACGAATGAGTACCAAAATGTGATAGATTCATGCTATTTTTCTCCACTGCTTGCTAATACAAATTGTTGGATAAAACATTGCTTGTAGTGTTCTCCGGATCGAGATTTCCGGATTCGGATATTTTCTCACGGATCGCACATCGCACGCTTCATTTCTTCCGCTCGCGCCATCGACATCGTTCTTTGGACCCCACTCCCTGCCGGCAATCCACGAACTCAGCCAAGCCAGAGACGATGAAGCACATCTGGCGATCACGAGCAGTGGTGAACATTCTACAACCACGCCGGTCTATCAGACTATGGCACACACAACTGAGCGTGGACTCGAAAGCGCTATCACAAGAGCTTGAAGAACCCTTACTCGCACATCTTCGGAAGAGGGGACTCTTGGCTCAGGCCACGAGTGAAGATTTGGAGGATCTGATCCAGAAGACCAAAGTTGGGTTGTACTGTGGTGCTGATCCCACAGCGAGATCGCTTCATCTGGGCAACCTCCTCCCATTGATGATCATGCTCCATTTCAACATCCGTGGACATGACATCACAGGAATCGTGGGTGGTGCCACCGGTGCTGTGGGTGATCCCTCAGGGAGAATCACTGAGCGTGCGGCCATGGAGGAGCAGACGAGGCTAGACAATGTCGAGAAGATCAAGAACCAGATGGCTTCTTTCTTCACCAACGGTGTGAGATATGTTAAGAGTCTCAGTGTCGGCAAGGTTATCGAGGAGGGCAAGATCGAGTCACGCAATAATTACGACTGGTGGAAGGATATGACACTACTGGAGTTCTTGAGTACTTATGGGAGACACATCAGAGTCTCTCAGATGCTCGCCAGAGACAGTGTCAAGGGCAGACTGGAGTCCGAGAACGGTATCGGTTTCAACGAGTTCACCTACCAGATATTGCAGGCTTACGACTTCTGGCACTTGTTCCGCCACCATAACGTCAGCGTGCAAGTCGGAGGCAATGACCAGTGGGGTAACATCACTGCCGGTGTCGATCTGATCACGAGACTCAAGACCACGCTCAAGGCCGACAAGAAGAACAAAGAGGCACAGAGAATTGCCGGGAGATCGTCGTACGGACTTACGGTGCCATTGCTCACCACCGCATCCGGAGAGAAGTTTGGTAAGAGTGCCGGAAACGCAGTATTCATTGATTCAGACATCACTCCAGCCTTTGACTTGTACCAATACTTTATCAAGACCCCAGACTCCGAGGTGGAGAAGCTCCTAAAGATCTTCACGTTCCTTCCACTTTCGCAGATCCAGGAGATCATGACATTGCACAATGAAGACCCGGCCTACAGAAATGCACAGAGAATCCTTGCCAACGAGGTCACCGATCTTGTCCACGGTGTCGGGTCAGGAAAGAACGCCGCTGTCATCTCCTCCATCCTCTACCCGCTCCCAGACCAGCCATACCCGGACATCTCGTGCGACACGCTCGTCTACTCGTTCAAGAGCGCCAAGATCCTCAAGGAGGTGGATGGGGAGAAGTTCCTCAACCAGCCATACAGTGCCGTCCTTGCTGAGCTTCACGGTTGCTCGAAGAAAGAGGCCAAGAAGCACGTTGCCAACGGCGCCGTTTACATCGGCTACGACCGTCTCAGAGTTGACCCATCAGACGCACTTCTCCTGAGCCGTGAGCAGCTCATTGACGGGCGCGTGCTGCTCCTCAGAGTCGGAAAGGGCAAGTATCACGTTGCTGAGGTGGTTTGAGGCTGTATATATCAATTTCAATGGCATGTTGTAAATAGTATCCGCCATGAAAGGCCCCCGCGGTGACGTGCTGCCTTGTGAACATTAGGCGCGCGTGTTATGATTTCCGCCACCGTTTGTGAATGGCAGTTTCTCCTGTTTCCCCACAACTACACACAGAGCACAAGCACAGAATGACACCAGAGGAGGCAGCAGAGTTTCTCGTGCGGAACTACAAGCAGAAGACTGTCGCGCGGGTGGACAACCTGTTGAAGCAAGCCACGCCGCAATTCCAACAAGAACTCGCACGCGCCCCAGTGGTATCATCCACGGTCTCCATCGCTAAAAGACTCCTCCAATGCGAGAAGCCGGAGGTGAAGGACGCAGCATTAGCTGTGATTGATCTCGAGACTATCTATGGAGGCGTGGACAAACGGATGGAGGCGGGCGAGACGAGGTACGGCTACACCGATCTGATCGTGATGGAGACGCTCAAGTGGTTCAAGAGATCCTTCTTCAAATGGGTCAATACCCCTGAACTCCCGGGCAAGACCGGTGGAAGATTGATTGGTATTGAACGTCCTACGCATGAAGAAGCCACGCAGGGCGGAGCAAGTGTGGTGGAGATCTATCAGTATGACGATGGCACGATTTACAGATTTCCTCGGTACAACGACCCACTCAAGCTTCTCGAGTGGCGCCAGGGAAGATGTGGAGAGTGGGCAATCACGTTCTACCTCGTTCTGAGAGCTTTGGACATTAGATCACGGTATGTCTGGAACAAAGAAGATCATGTCTGGTGTGAGGTGTTTTCCAGCCATTTGGGGAGATGGGTCCATGTTGACAGTTGTGAGGAAGCTTATGACAACCCAACTTTGTACAACCGCGGTTGGGGCAAGAAGATGAGTTACTGTCTCTCAATCGGACTGGAAGGTACGATGGATGTCTCCAAGAGATACGTTGTTGACGATGACAAGAAGTTACCGAGAAACTTGATCGACGAGAAGAAGCTGAAGAACTGCATTGACGTGATGAACGCTCTTAACAGACGCACTAAGGCACCAGATGACCTGATGTTCCTCTACTTGCTTGACGGGCTCGAGAAGATGGATCTTGATGGGCAGCTGAAGACAAGAAAGAACGAGGACGCCCCGGCACTCCCAAGACAGAGCGGTGCTCCAGAGTGGACGGAGGCTAGAGGTGAAGCTGGTAAATAACGAAATTCTGCATAATACTATGAAGAGATAACTCCACAACTTGGGCTTGTCATAATTTCGAAGCAAACGACCGCTTGTGGTCAAAGGCAGCAGACGGCGGGTCATAGTCCGACACAACCCTCTTGGATGTATCTACTTTCTCTTCGAACAGTTTGAAAAAGTCCACGATGCGGTTGATGGCCCAGCTCTTACCATCTCTCTGGATGTATGCCGCGTGACCACCGAGGTCTGTTCTCACATACACCAAGAATGGGTTACACTTCATTTCAGCGGTTGGAGGGGTGCGTGGCCCCACAATCGGGTCGTCTTCCGAGTTGATTGCCAAGTATGGAGTCTTCACTCTAGGCAGAGCGTTCACTGGAGCACCGAGCTTGTAGTACTGTGTGGCAGTCTGGTACCCGTAGAAGGGAGCAGTGTAGATCGAGTCAAACTCTAGAATGGACTTCGGTTTGGCATTGAGCTTCTCCGGTGTGAAGAATGGGTCTTTGGCCAACTCATCTCTGTTCCACCTGATGAAGCTCCTTAGAAACCCTGCAACTCCTGCTCCAAGACCGATGTACTTCCCGGCACCGTCGTTTGTCACATAGTTTGAGCTGTCCAACGGATCCCAGATGGTACACAGCGTAGCAGCAGCGACAAACGGCGACTTGTCCCCAACTTCTGAGAGATAGTTCGTGAGGACACCACCTCCAAACGAGAATCCCATGCAGTACAACGGCTTTTTTGGGTACTCCTTCTGCAACACCTTGACGAGATCCCTGAGATCATCCGTGTGGAATGCCGTAAAGACATCGGCCTTGGTCAGCTTCGTACGCGCACATCCTCTAGTGTTGAGTACCACAGCGTCAAACCCCCGTTCTGTGGCAGCTTCAGCCATCATCCTCACAAACGGCTCATGGGAACCCCCGCTCATGCCGTGGAGAATCACCACCACGGGCTTCGTGCTTCGTGGATCCGGCAGCGCCGCAGTCTCCTCAGGGGAAAAGTATCTCGTACGTGGGTGCAATTTGGGCCAGCCTGGAGGGTAATTCTTCTTCTCCAACTCCCTCCACTTCTTCTTATCAGGCGGTGGCGCGAGAACATAATCCACAGAAGCGCAACCACCATCCTCGAAGTTCAAAACACGTCTGCCGTAGTACACCATTGCGGTCTTCTGCACGGCCCCTCCCAGTCCACCAAGGATGTACATCGTTTGTAGGAGGCCGTGGCATAGCGTCGTGGCGAGCTGGAAGCGGGATTTGTCACGGAGACCTGGTATCTCGTTGACAAGCTCGTGGAGTTGGACGGTGCCGGATGTGCGGAGTTGGACGGCCACTGTGGCCGGAGCGTGGTGTTGGCGAGCAGTGCCCTTCGACTTTGGGATCATTGTGTGGGTCAAAAACTTCGATGATGGGTCTTCGCTCAGTTGGGTGTCCTGAAGTTTAGCAGTGGAGAACAAGGTTTGGTGTGCCAAAAAAAGTTGAAGTGACGCGATTGATCGGCGGGGTCTGGTGCAGGCACACGATTGGACGGCTGCTGTGGGGTGGGTCCACTCTACGGCTTCGAAACATGTTCACAGAGACCCTGAGCAGCATCTCGATACTTACAGTCGTTGCAACGACTAGAAACCAAAGCAAAATACACTTTCAACAGCTCTCAACACCAACATACGCCAAATGTGCCGCAGGTGCCTACCCCGCAGGAGTCCACATGTGTATGTTCACTTCTCTAGGAAATTGTATTGTATCAAGTCTAAATCAGAGCTTGGCGTGGAAACATCGCTTATGCTCAAACGCAGACACAGAGGGTTCATATGTAGTCTGAGACAACACTCTTGGATCTGTCGTACTTCTCATGCATGCTCTTGAAGAAATCCACGATGCGGTTGACACCCCAGTTTTCCCCATAGCTCTGGATGTACCCAGCATGTCCTCCGAGATCGGTCTTTGCATAGACCAGGTACGGGTTAGACTTCATCTCAGCAGCTGGGAGAGCTTGCTGGCCAATGAGTGGATCATCTTCGGCACTGATTGAGAAGTAAGGGGTCTTGATGTTGGCCAATGCGTTCACTGGGGCAACCAATCGGTAGTACTGGTGGGCTGTCTGGAACCCGTAGTATGGGGCAGTGAAGGCGGTGTCAAACTCCCACATGGTTTTCGCCTTGAGTGAAAGCTTTTCCTCACTGAAGAACGGGTCCTTGGCCAGCTCATTGCGGTTCCACTTGATGTAGCTGTTGAGGAACGTGGCTGTGGCTTGGCTGAACCCGAAGAACTTGTTCGTGGGGTGCATCGTTGCATGGTCTCCGTTGATGAGTGGGTCCCAGATCGTACAATACGTAGCAGCAGCGACGAACGGAGACTCTCCACCTACTTCACCAAGGAAGTTCGTCACAACAGAGCCACCGTAGGAGATACCAACACAGTAAAATGGCCTCTTAGGGTACTCCTTTTTCAACAATACAGCGAGATCCCTTAGATCATCAGTGTCAAAGGCCGTGAATAGGCTTGGCTTGGTTAACTTCGTACGTGCACAACCCCTGGTGTTCAAAACAACAGCGTCAAATCCACTCTTGTAGAACCCCTCAGCCATCTGACGGACGAACGGTTCGTGGGACCCACCGCCCATACCGTGGAGAATGATAACCATTGGCTTTTCAGAGTCCGAATCTGCGAGCCCCTCAATCTCCGGATGAGAGAAGTATCTTGTACGAGCATGCAGCTTTGGCCAGTCTCCATCAGGATAGTTCTCCAGTTCCAACTCGTTCCACTTCTCCTTATCTTCCAGCTCCGGGATCACGTAGTCCACTGAGGCACACCCACCATCTTCAAACTTCAGGATACGTCTCCCGTAGTAGATCATGGAGGACATCTGCCCGCCTTCGAAACCACCAAGGATGTAAATCGATTGGAGAATACCATGACACAGCAGTGGCGAGAGATGGAACTTTGAACCGTCGTAAAGCTCTGAAGACTTGACGAGTTCGTGAAGCTGCAAGGACCCAGACGCCTGGAGTGGGATCTCGACAGTGGATGAGGCGTGATAGAGCCCCACGGTGCCTCTGTAGCCCAACCCGAACATCTTTACTAATCCAGACCTGGCCACTGGATGCCCGGAAGGAGAGTGTTCCCAGGAGACCAGGGACCAGGGTTATATTGATTGTCTGGACAGCTTAAGGGGGCAAAGACGGCTGATAAAGACGTATGCATTTCGTGCGTGGAAGGTCGCCTATTTCCGGGGCATCAACCCTCTGAGTTCTTAGGAGCGCTAGTGAGACTATTAGACGTCTTCATGACATGAGGAGTCTCCATATGGATCCTGATCCTGGTATAAAGCTGCCAGGCTAGTCAGATCTTAAACGGATCATCAGATCTGTATATAATTGCCGTTTTTCGAGAGCGGGGAAAGGGAGAGCTGGCACGGGAAGCTTAATTTTTTTTTTTTTTTTTTTTTTTTTTTTTTTTTTTTTTAAAGCTGAAGGGTTTGTATTGTTTTGTATATCAGTCTAATGATTGTAATTAGTATTCAGTAGTGCAATTTGGCATCGTAAACAGACTTCATTGGCTTGTAGTCCGTCTCTGGTCTCTTTGTCACGTCCACTCTTTCAGAGAAAGCGACGAGGAAGCCCACGATATGGTCAATGGCCCAGTTGTGACCATCTCTCTGGATGTATGCGAGGTGACCACCCAGATCGGTCTTTGCAAGGATGAGGTATGGATTGGCCTCAACTTCTGGGATCGGGATGGACTGCACACCAACGACTGGATCATCTGTGGAGTTGATGATCAGCATTGGTGTCTGCACCTTGAGCAGCCTGTTCACGGACGAGGCGGCTCTGTAGTACTGGAAGGCGGTCTGGAAGCCATGAAGCGGAGCGGTGAATAGACCGTCAAACTCAGCAGTACTGTGGTACTTCTTGTGGATCATTTCCTCGCTGAAGTGTGGATCCTGCATCAACACTTTTCTGTTGGACTTGACGAGTCTGGAGAGCGTACCGGCGATGGACTCAGCAAACAAATTCTTTCCCACAAAGCCGTTGGAAATGTGGTATGCGGAGTCAACCATATCCCATGGGTTGGACAGATTAGCAGTGGCCACAAACAGTGACTTCTCCTGTTCCTCACCCAAGTAGTTCGATAGAATCGTGGCACCGAAGGACATACCGACTGCGTAGAGCGGCCTCTTTGGGTACTCCTCCTGCAACATATTCACGAATTCTCTCAAGTCATCAGTGTGCAATCCCGTGAACAACTTTGGGGTAGCCAGCTTGGTTCTGGCACAGCCTCTCGAGTTAAGCACAACAACGTCAAATCCCTTAGAGTACAACCCATCAGCAAGCATGCGGACGTATGGCTCATGCGAACCACCGGCGAGACCGTGACACAATACAGCCAATGGCTTGGTGGACTCTGCATCTCTCAGGCCAGCCACTTCCTCTGGGGCCAGATACCTGGTGCGTGGGTGAAGCTTTGGCCAGTCTTCACCTGGGACGTTCTGTGCGACGAGGTCGGTCCATTGTTCCTTACTCTCCGGTGGTGGGATCACGTAGTCCGCGGAAGCGACACCCTGGTCAGCGAAAGTGACAAGTCTTCTGCCGTAGTACACTTGAAACTTCTTGGAGAAGTCACCACCGTAGATGTACATAGTCTGTAGCGCACCATGGCACAACGACGGGGCCAGGTAGAACTGCGAGCCGTTCTGGAGACCATCGACAGAGTTCACAAGCTCGTGCAGAGGTGTGGATGAACCATCTTTGAGCGCGAGTTTCACTGTCTCAGCGGCGTGGTGCTGGGTAACTGTTCCTCTGAATCCGACCATGGCTGTGCTTGTGAGTCGTGTGGATCAAGAGAGACTGCAAGAGGTGAGGTACCCAGAAACGTCGGGATCGTAAGCTCGATGCTGCTCAACAATTGAGCCGAGGGCCGAGGAGCCGAGGTTCAAATCCACGGGGCGCAGGGCCGCGTAACCAAATTCCCGCGAATGCGTTTGATGCCAGACGCCGAGAGAACCCTCCCAGCCTGCTTCTACCTTCAACTTTCCAAGCGTTAGCCGCTGTGATCCCCCAGCATCTTGTTGCTCACTAAAGCTATTCGCAATGTTCAATTCACTCAGACCACACCCCATCAAATCACATACGGCACTACGAAGACTCTTTCACACGGCGCTCCCAACGCTTAGCAAATACCAGCATTCGAAGAAGATCACCACGCTAGACATCCAGGCCATGTACAGGAAACGCAGTAAGATCTCAATGGTGACAGCCCACGACTACATCACAGGGAAGTACGCGAACGATGCTGGCGTGGACTTTGTCCTGGTGGGAGACTCACTCGCCATGGTGGCGCTGGGGTACGAGGACACGAATGAGATCGAGTTCGATGAGTTCCTGTACCATTGCAGAGCTGTGTCCCGAGGTGTGACTTCCAGTATGATCGTGGCGGACATGCCGTTTGGATCGTATGAGTCGAGTACACAGAAGGCCATTGAATCTGCTATCAAGCTCATTTCCAAGGGAAGAGCCAACGCCGTGAAGTTGGAAGGTGGTAAGGAAATCACGCCTACCATCGAGGCATTGACGAGGATTGGAATCCCAGTTGTCGGGCATGTGGGGTTGACTCCACAGCGTATGAACAGTCTTGGTGGGTTTAAGATCCAGGGAAGATCAGCAAAGAGTGCGATGAGGGTTTTGGAAGATGCTCTGGCAGTGCAGAATGCAGGGGCTTTCACCGTTGTGCTCGAAGCTGTCCCAGCAAAAGTTGCAACCTTGATCACTGAGAAGCTGAGCGTGCCGACTATCGGAATTGGGGCTGGGCCTGGAACAAGTGGGCAAGTCCTTGTACAGGCTGACCTACTTGGTATGCTCAACGACACTCCAGCCAAATTCGTGAAACAATACGCTGACAACTACAACACGAATGTGGATGCCATTAGACAGTACGTCAAGGAAGTGCAGGCGACAAAGTTCCCAGAGGAGGATGCGCACACTTACAAGATCAAAGAGGAGGCATTTGAAGAGTTTCTTAAGCTTTTGGAGTCTGAGTGACCGAGTTGTTGCATATTTTAGCATTTGTTTGTACATACAAGGATATAAATACATTGTCTAGTAGTATCTAGTCGACAAGAACACTTTTGCCGTCTGAGGTAGTTCTAAACTCTTTCCCAACATCATCTTCGTTACTCATATCAAATACCATCGTCTTACCAAACTGTGGTGTAAAGATGTCGTGCACCTTGTTCAAGTTTTTGGCCAAGTTTTCCAACTTCAGCTTTGGTTCAAGGAAATGTTCACTGCTCAAGACAAACGTACCCCAGTGGACACCAACAATCTTTTTAGCTCGCAAGTCCTCCATGATCTTCACGCACTCCTCTGGGTTGATATGTCTTGGCTTCTGGTGCCACTGGGGGCAATACTGACCACAAGGCAACATGGCCAACTTCGTTCCGTAGCCATACTTCTCTGAGATCTTCTTGAACAAGTCATCAACGTATCCTGTGTCACCAGCGTGGAAGAATATTGGCTTCCCATTCTTGAGGACAAGAAAGGAACACCACAAGGTCTGATTCGAGTCCCACAGCTGTCTCCCGGACCAGTGCATGGCTGGGGTGCAGGCGACCTCGTAGACATTGTGTGGATCCAGTGGAACGTCAATTCTGGCCTTCTCCCACCAGTCCAACTCGATGGTATTGTGAACCCCACGTCTGGCCAAGAACTTGCGGAGACCGAGTGGAACGATCCAGGTAGAGTTATTATGGATCTCATCAACAGCCTCCACGTCCAAGTGGTCTGGGTGGTTGTGCGATACAAGGACAAACTGTGGCTTGGGAAGGTCTTTCAGCTCACAAGGGCTTGGTGTAATCCTTTTTGGGCCCAAGTAGGGGTTGACCAAGTAATCGGAGAACAAGGGATCTGTGAGGATATTGAGACCACTGATCTGGAGAAAGGCACAACTTTGACCGAGCCATGTAAACGTCATACGATCCTCGAACTTCGGAAGCTCCTTCTCTTGTGGAGCGGACTGGCCGTCGAACGAAGACTTCTGCAACAACTCAAAGTCAGGCTTGAATACCGGCAATAGTTCTCTGAGCTCGCTATTCTTCGGCACAGATCCACGGCTCTTGCCTTCAAACAACTCCAAGATTCTGGTGAGGAAGAACTCAAAAAGCGTCTGTGCCCTGTACTCCTCAAACGGGTTCTCGAAGCGCCCAGCAACGGTCAACGAGCCGTACTTCTCACTGGCGATGTCGTGGCAACATGATGACTCCTCCAACAGCCGCTGTTGCTGGCTCTGCTCTCTCGCGAGCTTCTCCAATCTGGCGCGCCTTGTGATCTCCCTGTTTGCGGAGAAGGACACAAAGAGGGCATAGGAAGAGTAGGACACCAAGACTCCGAGGCCGATCTTGGCCTTGAGACCGAGTGTGAGCATCCTTTGTTGGGCGTGTGCTCGTGTGTGATAGGCTCGAGAAGAAGTCACAAGGATTGGCCAATTTTTGGTGGGCCCGCGAAACTTGACACAAAAGGTGTTGGGGCTTGACTATGTGGCTACAAAAGGAACGACGAGTAACTGAAATGAGTGATGTCTTTATGAGAACAGCAACCCCAACGGGCAGCCTTAGCGAATGAATAACAATATGAGTCATTGTGGACAGGTGACAACGACTAACGGAGCAACAAATAAACGAACAATCATGACAGAAAAGCACATAGTGGATCATCATCATCATACCTGTGGCTGTGGAGCACCTCCTCTATGCAATGCAGGCGTCTTCAACTTTTGGTTCAACTCCTTGATATCCTCCTGGTCTTGTTTTGTCTTCTCCGCCTTGTGTTCCTCAATCTTGTTCTTGATGTACTGGGCCATCTCCTCTTCAGACACGATGTCTCTCAACCACGGATGTTGTAAAAGCTTGGTGTAGTTTGGTCTGCGTTCTGGGATCTTGTCGAGACAATGGCTCACAAAGTCCTGTGCTGCCTCTGTGAATGACTGTGGAAGCTTTGGTGGGTCGCCGTCAACGATTGCACTGAGTTGGGAGAAAATGTTGTCGTACGTCTCTGGTGGATATGGATAACAACCCTTGGCAGTCTCCAGGA
>JAJMKQ010000068.1:0-18866 GCA_030569395.1 Petasospora rhodanensis
GGTCGTCGGTGACGGTGTCTTTGACAGAGTCCATTCTGAAGAGGGGAATATTGAGAGGGAGCGAAGCCGGAGACGGTCGGTGCTGCGCCGAATTTAATTTGAGAGCCTTTCTGACTTCGGCTCTTTCTGCAGCGGAGGTGGAGGTGGAGCCGTTCGTTTTCGGTTTGGTGCCATTTGCGCCAGGGCCGCGTAACCAATAAGGCTGTCGGCTGCCGTATTGGGAAGTGCTGCTAATTCGCGAGTATAGTAAGAAGTGCGCCGCATCTCGGAAGCCGTGCAAATGGTCCGAGAACGGCGCATCAAATCCCCCAGACGCTTACCTGAGAGGGCAGAGAGATCTTGTGTGGTATGTGGTAGTTCCACATGTTCAAAGACAATATGCTCCCAAGGGCCAGGAGAAGGCATCATGGCGCCCGCGTTACCTCTTTGGGATCTCCGCACTGAGCACATGACAACGTCACCCGTCTCTCCTGAAACTGTCAGATACCAGGTAAATGTTCCAAGCAGCCAAACGATACTCTAGACCGGATAACTCCGAGATAAGGAAGGGCTTAAACGGTTGTACAACCTTGAGAGAGCCCATGTAACGAAGCCAAGCGCAGATCTTGCCCCATGCGGTAAGGTTCACCACGGCAGAGATAACAAGGTTGAGGAAGCGTCTGGATGGCTCCGCAGAACGAAGGATGATCTTCTAGGCAAGAAGTAAACGATGACCTACCGTTACTCCATTGTCAAAAATACACATGTTTCTGCTCTACCTCCTTCACCTTACCCCTATAGACCTTATCAACAGCTGCCCTTTCAGGGGTGCACCTGCCAGAAGCTTATCTTGCGCCATCCCGCTTTTTTTTTTCACTTGCCCTTATTTTTTGGAAAGTTCTTGGAGACATCTCCACCGGTCTATAAGAACTGGGCCTTTTCCCGGGGATTTGCCTCCTTCCCCTTTGCTACTTCCCTCAATTGTCCCCACCATCATGTCTGACCAAGACCTCAAAGACGGAGTTATTACCTCAGTCCTCACAGACGACGCCACATCCGTACAGGATGTCAAGCCCAAACCGATTACTCTCCTTGGCCGTTTGGACAGATTCCTTACTGTTCCAGAGTCTGGTGGTGTCCACGTGTGGAGTAACCCTGACATGGAACCAACGCCATTGCAAGACCAAACGTGGAAGCCGTACCACTATTTCGCTTACTGGCTCTCCGATTCGTACAGTGCCTCATCTTGGAGAAGTGCCGGGTCCTTCATAGAGTTGGGCATGGCCCCTGGGATGTACTACGGCTTGGACTTTGTCGGTAACTTCATCACTGGTATGCTTGTCACCATCCATGGGTTGGTTGGGTGCAAGTACCACGTCCCTTTCTCCGTCCAGGCCAGGGCATCGTTTGGGTTCTACTTCTCCTACTTTGCTGTGATTGTCAGATTCATCGTTGGTTGTTACTACTACGGTATCAACGCATACACCGGTGCTGAGTGTATCCAAACCATCATTCTCGCCATGTCTCCCAAGTTCGCCAATATGAAGGACAATATCCCAGGTGACGCCACCACTTCCCAAATGCTCCTCTGCTACTTCATCTACAACGTGATCTGTGTCCCATTCCACTACATCCACGCCACCAACATCAGAAAGTTTCTCGTGTTCAAGATGATTGCCTGCCCAATAGTCGGTGTCATCCTCATGATCTACCTAAACCAGAAGGCTGGTGGTGTCAAAGTCATTTGGAGCCAGGGGTCGACCGTGAGCGGGAGCACCTTGTCCTGGCTCGCAGTCCAATGTGTGGCCAACAGTGTCGCCTCGTACTCCACACTCGCTGTCAACGTGAACGACTTCACTCGTTACTCCGCCAACCCCTACGCATCCTTCACACAGCTCTACGCCATGCCGCTCAACGCCGTGCTCGTGTCACCAATGGGTATCGTTGGTGGTATGGCTTCCACTATCATCTACGGCGAGACCCTGTGGGATCCATTGCTCATTGCACAGAAGTGGATTGACACTCCAGGTGGACGTACTGCTGCGTTCTTCACCGCTTTGTCCTACCTCATTGCGCAGATCGGTATCAACATCTCCGCAAACTCCATCTCCGCCGCCAACGACTTGACCGCGTTGTTCCCAAAGTACGTCAACATCAGAAGAGGTCAGTACCTCGTCATGATCCTCGGTGGATGGGCATTATGTCCCTGGGAAGTTCTTGCAAACGCCACAACGCTCACGGCTTTCATGGGAGGCTATTCCATCTTCCTGGGTCCAATCGCCGCTGTGATGATTTGTGACTACTTCGTCATCCACAAGAGGAAGTATAACGTTGAGGAACTCTTCAAAGTCAAGGGAATTTACAAGTACGGCAAGTTTGGTACGAACTGGAGAGCAGTGCCACCATTCATTGTGGGCTTTGCTCCACTGTTGCCCGGCCTGGCTTCGTACATCAACACAAGCATCACCCTCCCTGATGGGATGCTGAAATTGTATTACTTGGGGTACCTCTACTCTTTCCCGTCTGCATTCTTGACTTACTACGTCGTGTGTACGCTGTGGCCCGCTAAGGAAACTATCTTGGATGAGGCCGTCGTCCCTCCTTCTGTCGAGTTCAACCCATTGAACGAAACGGACCTCGAGAAACCAAAGTTTTACAAACTTTCCAAGACTGTCTACAAATCCGTTATTATCTAAGGTTGTCTATATCGCTGGTCGAATGAATACTGCTTCCATTAGGCGCCCGCTTCTATCGTAGCCAGATGTCAAATTAACCCCGTACGTCATAAGAAACATCCGGACACACACCCGAACATATGTTCACACCCGGACACCAGAATGTATGAATAAATCCAAAGAAATCGGTCTTCCCAAAGGTTTGAAACAAAATGGGTATTTTTCCCATGATCAGTAATATGAGGGGTAGGACCTAGTACCCTTCTAAGTGCTAATTTCCGATGCCGAAAGTTCAGCAAAACTGGGGAGTACAAATGAGAAACTCAGATTGAAAATATGAGACGCTCTTTCTGGTGAAGACCAAAATTTTAATCCAAAAAAGTTGGATTTCGGGAACTTTGAGGATGACATCACAATGAGAGGACCCTAAAACCCCTGCAAATATTGTTTTAGAGTCAGATGCACCCCCTTAAGTGCGCGCCAGTGAACGTTTAAAAGTCCGAGACTGCATGGTGTACGCGCTTCACCCCGCATCCCACCTGATCTCTCCTGGGTGCTATGGATTTTGCTGTAATTACATGTGAAACATGATATGCAATAGTTCTATGTACAGCTACTTACAAACCCCCATCAGAAGCCCTCCTTCTGACCCAAGACATTGATGATAGCCACCTCAGTGGTAGCCAACAAACTGGTGACACCAGCGGCATTAGTCAACGCACTCTTGACCGTGTTGAGCGGATCAATGATTCCAGCAGCATACATATCCACCACTTCACCCGTGGTGGCATCGATACCGGAGCTGAAGTCTCCCGTGAGCTTGCTCTTCAAGTGTGCGCCATCGATACCGGAGTTGGCGAGGATGCGGTTGAATGGGGCAGAGAGGGACTTCTTGACAATGTCCACGCCGAGCTTGACGTCAAAGTCCAATGAGGATGTGTCCATCTCCTCTAGAGCCTTGATGGACTTGAACAAAGCAATACCACCGCCTGGAACAATACCTCCCTTGAGAGCCGAGTATGTGGCGTTGAGGGCGTCGTCGAGTCTGTCCTTCTTCTCCTTCACCTCGATCTGCGAGACACCACCGACTTTAACGACAGCGGCACCGTTGGTGAGCTTGGCAAGACGTTCTTTCATCTGGTCCTTGTCACCGAGTCCTGCGGCCTTGTCGTTCTTGATTCTCTCTCTGATCTCCTCAACACGAGCGTCAACGCCCTCCTTGGACCCGGCACCACCGACGATCACGGTCTCGGTTGGTGTGATGGTGATGGAGGAGGCAGAGCCAAAGAGGTGCTTCGTGGCTGTGCTGGCAATGATACCGGAATCTGGATCTGTCACTGTGGCGCCTGTGAACACCTCCAAATCGGAGAAGTAGTCAGCTCTGGCATCACCGAAACCTGGAGCACGCACGGCAACAACGTTAACCGTGCCTCTGAGCTTGTTGAGTAATGTGATGGCCAATGCATCTCCGTCGAAGCCCTCGGAGACGATGAGCAACGGTCTCTGCTCTCTCTGGATGTGTGATAGCACCGGAAGGATGTGCTGACTGTTCTTCAAATCACCTCTGAACAACAACACCAAGGGGTTCTCCAACTCCACCTTGGCCTTTGGGTTCTTGAGATCACCAAACTGTGGCTTCACAAAGCCCTCGTTGAATCTGAAGCCCTTCTTGATCTCAAGTTCATCGTCAACCCTGTTACCCTTTTCGATGGTGATGATACCTTCCAATCCAACTGCTTCGACAGCCTCAGCGATAAGGGAACCGAGGTGGGCATCACCGTTGCACGAGATGGCGGCGATCTGCTTCAACTCTTCACCACCGGCGATGCTCTTCTTCTGCTGCTCCAAGTACGCCAACACCTGTTCCACACCAAGTTGGACACCTTTCCTGATAGAGTTGGCGTCAGACCCTGTTGTGACTTTCTTGATGGCCTCATTCAGGATGGCATAGGCCAACACCGTGCTGCTCGTTGTACCGTCCCCGGATTCTGCATTGGCCTTCTGTGTGATGTCCTCCAAGAGCTGCACACCGAGGTTCTCAAACTTGTCCTCCACCACAACCTCCTCCGCGATGGAGACACCGTCCTTGGTGATCCGTGGTGCGTTGTACTTCTGCTCCAAGAGGGCGTTACGGCCCTTGGGACCCAGAGACATGGCGACGGCGTCATGGAGCTTCGAAGCACCGTTGAGGATGGATACGCGGGCGTCGTTGCCGAACTTGAGCTCCTTGTACAGCGTCTTGATCGAGCGCGTGAACTGCTTGTTGACACCTCTTCTGAGCATTGTGGATGGGGTCCTGAACAGAAACACTGGAGAAGTCAGAAAGCTCTACGGAACCCCATCGAATCTTCTTTTGGGGGAGCCAGTGGGATCGGATGTGGCCGGAACCGGAACCGAGAGTGGAGGAGGCCGGGTAACACCGGGTAGAGCTCATCGCTTACGTAACACACTTTTTTTTTTTTTTTTTTTTTTTTATCGCGGCCTTTCTTTTTTGTAGGGAAAATTTTTAGAAGCTCATCACGGACCGTCTCTTGCCCCAGACCGCACGCAAAGCAGCACATTCCACTTCCCATCACCGCCCACGATGCAGCTCACCTGGAAGGACATCCCGACCGTGCCTAACGGCAACGACCTGCTGGACATCGTCCTCAACAGAACCCAGAGAAAGACGCCTACGGTGATCAGACCGGGCTTCAAGATCCAGAGAATCAGAGCCTTCTACATGAGAAAGGTCAAGTTCACCGCTGAGGGTTTCGAGGAGAAGTTCAGCGACATCATCTCCGGCTTCCCAAAGATTGACGACGTGCACCCATTCCACAGAGACCTCATGGACACTCTTTACGAGAAGAACCACTACAAGGTGTCCCTTGCTGCCGTCTCCAGAGCCAAGTCGCTCATCGAGCAGGTTTCCCGTGACTACGTCAGACTGCTCAAGTTCGGCCAGTCTCTGTTCCAGTGTAAGCAGCTGAAGAGAGCCGCTCTCGGTAGAATGGCCACCATTGTCAAGAAGCTCAAGGACCCATTGGCCTACTTGGAGCAGGTGAGACAGCATTTGGGCCGTCTCCCATCCATCGACCCAAACACCAGAACGCTCTTGATCTGTGGTTACCCTAACGTTGGTAAGTCCTCTTTCCTCCGTTGTATTACCAAGGCCGATGTCGAGGTGCAGCCATACGCCTTCACCACCAAGTCTCTCTACGTGGGTCACTTTGACTACAAGTACTTGAGATTCCAGGCCATTGACACACCGGGTATCTTGGACAGACCTACCGAGGAGATGAACAACATTGAGATGCAGTCCATCTACGCCATTGCGCACTTGCGTTCCACGGTGTTGTACTTCATGGATGTGTCCGAGCAGTGTGGTTTCTCCATCGAGGCTCAAGTGAAGCTCTTCCACTCCATCAAGCCACTGTTTGCCAACAAGTCTGTGCTTGTCGTGATAAACAAGACCGATATCATCAAGCCAGAGGACCTGGACCCAGAACGCCAGGAATTGCTCAAGTCCCTCACCACCGTGCCAGGTGTTGAGATCATGACCGCTTCTTGTCACGAGGAGGAGAACGTGATGAATGTGAGAAACAAGGCGTGTGAGAAGTTGCTCGCCTCGAGAATCGAGCAGAAGCTCAAGGGTGCTGCCCGTGTCAACAACGTGTTGAACAAGATCCACGTTGCCAAGCCAGCCCCAAGAGACGACATCAAGAGAGAGGCTTACATCCCAGAGGCTGTCAAGATGCTCGAGAAGTACGACGCCATGGATCCAAACAGACGTAAGTTGGCCCGTGACATTGAGGCTGAGAATGGTGGTGCTGGTGTGTTCAACATCAACTTGAAGGACAAGTACATCTTGGAGGATGACGAGTGGAAGAACGACACAATGCCAGAGTTGTTGGAAGGTAAGAACGTTTACGACTTCTTGGACCCAGACATCGCTGCCAAGTTGCAGGCTCTTGAAGAGGAGGAGGAGAGATTGGAGGCTGAGGGCTTCTACGACTCTGACTCTGAGATTGAAGACGAGGAGGCTGAGGATATCCACGAGAAGGCCCAGTGGATCAGAGAGAAGCAGCAGAAGATGATCAACGCTGCTAGAAACAGAAAGGCCTTGAAGAACGGTGGTACGATGCCACGTTCCAAGCTCACAAAGTCCTTCTCTGAGATGGAGACACACTTGGAGTCCTTGGGTCACGACACTTCTGCCCTGCAGGCCAAGAAGCAGGCCAAGTTGGCTCACAAGTACGTTGAGACGGGTGCCGATGTGGTGTACGAGGAGACGTCTGGCTCCAACAAGAGACAGCCAGCATACAAGACCGACCGTATGCACGATGGTGTTGCCGATGGTTCTCTCAGAACCAAGGCTGACAGATTGGCCAAGATCCAGAGACGTGCTCGTAACTTGGAGGCCCGTGCCGGTGAAGCTGATCGTCATGCTACTGCCTCTTTGCCAAAGCACTTGATGAGTGGTAAGCGTGGTGCCGGTAAGACGGATCGTCGTTGAGAGGGGGGCTTTTTGTGTTGCGCTGTACTTTCAAATTTTCTTGGTTGGGGTATTTTACGACAGGTTTTGCATATCATTCATTCTTGGTTTTCTACTTTTTACTTCCGTTGCTCTCTGTGTACACTAGTTTATAGACGATGAAGTTCTATCTCTTTTGACAACTGTCCTCTCCCCCACTTTTTCTAGATCCTCAGCCCGGCAACACGGGTTTCGTAGAACTCATCGTCATCCATCTTGAACTGCATCTCATTCTCCTCCTGATCCATCGTCTCACCAACAACGGCATCCGCAGCCTCCCATACAACGTTCGGTCTCATGCCCATAACCATTGACGGTCTAGAGAAGGACGACCTTGAACCTCTTCTCTGCAACTCCTGCGGGGTGAGCAGATCGGATAAACTCGAAGGCACAAAGTCCTCTTCAAACATCTCATCGCCCTCGTCATCATCCATGATCGCATTCTCATGCAATGTGTGTGAGTTGACAGGACTGTGGAACGTTGGCTTCACAGTACCCGAATGGGAAACGCTGCGATAGTTCTGCGTGGCACTCGTGCTCCAAATCGACTGGGATCCAAAGGGCATGCTCTCCGTAGTGGAGGACATCGTGCGTGGGTGGGTCGATGTGTTGTTGATGGGCAGGGAGCCCACGCGGGAGGCGAATCCTGGGAAAGTTGGTGATGTGGTGTCCATTGTAACGTTGGTGGCATTGAACGAGGATGGTGGCGAGAGCATCGGTGGTTGCTGGTGTCTCGTTGGTGATTGCACGTTCTGCACACCAAAGAAGCCGTTGGAGGAGACGGAGTTGTTGACGATCTGAACTGGCCTTGTCGCAGTAGGTACAGCCTGTGGCTGTGGTTGTGGGGCAGCTGTGGCGGCAGCGACAGAAACGGTGGCTGTAACGGATGGGACTTGTGCTGGCTGTGGAGGTGGCGGGGCAGGCGCAGAGACAACAGGGCCCGGCTCGCTGTGGCCGTTGCCCTGGGACTGGGACTGGTGTGAGGAGGAGACATTGTGGTTCTGGTAGACCTGAGCAAGGCTCTTTGGGTTCACTCTGCGGCCGTCGGGCAGGATATGGGCCAGAGCGCACTTAGCACCAAACTTGCAGTTGCCCTTCTGGAAGTACTTGCAAGGAGCGCTGTCCGCGTTGGAGTCGAGCTGGTGGGAGAAGGGACAGGTGTTGCCGGCCTGGCAGGCACCCTGTTTGAAGAACTTGCACGGGACGTGTGCGAGGTCTGGTGCGGGTGTTAGTGTTTCCATATCGCAGTGCAACACCGGGTGCTCGGGTGGCAAGGAACAAGAAAGGTTAGTACTCACTCTTGGAAGGCGGGGACTTGGAGACGTCTGGCCGCTGCTGTTTCGAGAACGAGCGGGATCTGTTGTTGGCCATCTTCTTGTCTTGCTTGTGAGCCTTTGCGGGCGGTGGGGACGGGTCTGTGCTGTGCTGTTTCAACTTTGACAGGAGTGGTGGGACGACTTTGACAGGGTATGAACGTGGGGGCTTGTAGGCGGTGTTCTGTGTGGGCAGGCTCTGTGATTGTGCGAGTGGGGTCTCTGTAGCTACGGAGGGGGATCTTCTGTGTGCTGTGTGGGCTCCGATACGCGACGTCTGAGCTGGCTGCTTCTGGCGAAGGTTTTCCTGGACTGCCCCCCCTCATTCGGTTGATAAGCAAAAACGCGCCTCCGGAGCCCCGGGCCCGGCCAATCAGTTCGGAACACCCGGACACCAACCGCTGACTCACTTTTCGCGCTTTTCCCCGCGAATGCGTTTGATGCGCTGGCGGCGTGGGGCCTAGGCCTTTGTTTTCTGGCGGAGCGGGTGGGGCATAAAAAGGCTGCGACTGCCCGCTGCTTTCTTCTCCCCTGCTCATCACTTACAGACAACCAACACAACAATGCCCTCTCTGCTCGACCTTCCACTCGAAATCATCGGCCTCGTCCTCAACTACCTGGACTTTGAGTCCGTGGAGCCAGTGCTCGAAGCTGTGCCCGTGCTCAAACAACACGTACTCGTGGTGACACACGACGACACCACCGAGAAGTTCTTCGACATTCCCGATGTCCCGGAGTTCAGTGAGCTTCCCGTATGGATCAAGGACGAAGAGAGCATCTCAGAGAGAGGACTCCTTTTGATCCTCTACAACATGTCCGGCTGTGACTACGAGGACTTGGTTGACTGGGACGGCGAAATCAAGGCCTTCACGGCACCTGTGTTCAACAGATTACTAAGGGGGCCGTCTTCGGTTTTCTTACACTCGGTGATCACAAATGAGCTAGGAGTGAACAACGTCTACAACGCCGCAATACGACAGTTGGTGAAACGAGGGATCAAGATCCAGGAGTGCCATTCCGGGCAGTATGACAGCAGCTTTTCCATGTGGCCAGGGATCTTCATGTACCCAGAGTTCCACGCCATCAACTACCCATCGCTTCCGACATACGAGTTTACCAGTGGCAAGTCAGAGATAACAGGTCCCTCCACAACGAAGACCATGCACATCACGCTGTCGAATCCAAAGATCACGGAGTTGAGCAACACCACATTCACCAACCTCGAGGCCGTCACCATCGTGGCCCCATTCGTCGAGGATGGTTCCCGCCCCACCATCAACAAAGTCAACTTCACATCCTCAATCGTTCACTTGACCATCCAGTACCACACCATTGTGCCAGACATGAAAGACATCACAGTTGACAAAGAACCTGGTCACGCCTGCCAATTCAGTCTGATTGACTTGGATTCCAACACTACAAACCAACCAAGGCTCAGAAGTTCGAGAAGACCACTACATGAGAGTGAACTGGACCTCACATTCACCGAACAATTCACCACGATTGAGGTGATTGGAGGACCGGTCAAGAAGATTTTGGACCAGTGTTGCCTTGATAACGTCGAACGTCTTTTCATCACGCACACGTACGATGACGAGGAGATTGAGGAGATTGTGGGGCCAGAGATGACGGAGTTGCACTGGAAGTCGACTTGTGAGATGAACAAACCACCGAAGATCCAGTGTGCTGGCCTCCAGAGCCTCATTGTTTCCACGAGCGCAAACACGATGGACTTGGAGAGATGCATCACATCGGCACCGAGATTCTTGAAGAACCTCTCTGTCTGCTGTGCGGCGAACTTCACCCCTGGGAAAGCAACGCTAATGAAGCTCAGATGGATGTCGAGACTCACAAACTTGGCTGAGCTGACGCTGAGAGGCGTCTCCGCTCCGTTCATCGAGGAGAGATCACTACAACTCGCAAGGCTCAAGGAAGTACGACTCGAGATTCTCAAGGATGTTGACACAGAGCAAGAGGAGATGGACACAGACTACGTGGAGAGCTACCTCTCGGACACACTTGAACTGCATGGGTTGAACGAATCCTATCTCGATGTGCTTGAGATCATTCCCTGTATCCAGCGTGGCAGAAGCCGGCTTGACACTGGGAGATCGCCATGGATTGCCATCAGCGCAAAAACGTTTAGACAACAGCCCTGGAGTCTCCATATTGAACATTTTGAGGACATCAGGCTCTGTGATTTGGACGTGTCACTCTTAACACTTGGTAGGAGTCTTATCTACTGGCACTACCTTTGGTTCCCAGAGCTGAAGAGAGGATCTTTCCACTCAAGAAGTGACTACACGCACTCGCTTGTGCTGTGACGTCTGAATCTACGGATTTAGAGAAGGAGATATAAATATGTATGTTGTAAAAAGAAGCAAACAATGTAGCAAATCTCTGAGCCCAATCAAACGTTGGCATCGGCCTCATCGTCCTTGCCCGCGTTGCTCTCCTGATCCTCTTTCTTATCCTCCTTCTTGGACTTCTTCTTCACCTTCTTCACCGTTAGAGTTGTCTTGGGGACTTGATCATCGGTCTGTGGTTGATCCTGAACAGGGACTTCTGGAACTGGTGTTGTACTGGTCACAAGGATAGTTTTCAGCTTCTCATGAGGTTCTCCTTTTCTTCCGACTCTTTCCTTGGTCAGTCTGTCTCTGGCCAACTCCCTCTGCTCTCTCCGTTTCAACGCCTCCAACGCCTTCAACTGACTCTTACTTGCGTTGACAGGAAGATCCTCCTTCTTAGGGAGTCTGCGACGTCCACGATCCCCTGGGTCATCGCCATCGCCACCAGATGCGGCCAAGAGTGTACCACCTGTGGATCTCTCTTTGTCTTCAATGGCGCTCATTGTCAACCAATGCTCAATGGTGTAAAGAGCAGGGAAAACAGAGAAAGGAATGGGCAACTGCCTTGCTTTTATATCACAGAACAAGGGTCACGACAGGGGCGGAGAGCGCGCTGTCAATGGAAAAGGGGATATCAACTTCTCACGCCTGAAAGTCTACGAATACTGATCAGAATTTGCCCTGGGTACCGCGAGAAGATACCCCCATCACAGGAGAGTCTAAGTCCAGAAGGATCTTTGAATCCAACAACTATTGGTGGTGCAATGCACTGATAGACAAATCCAAGGCGTGCAGCTGTCTACAGCCCTGCCCACCCCATCCACCCCGCGTGCAGGGAGCGGGCCGGGACCGTACCACCCCCGCTTATCTCTGGACTAGAAAAAAGCACGCAAAGCACGCACCCAACAGATTACGAAGCCCCAGTCTACCGAACCGGTGTATTACCACTTTACATACCACGGAATGCGTTCTTGGAAGCCCTTCTTCTTCCCTCGAATCTCTGCTTCGTACGCCCGTGCTTCTGCTCCGCATCCGGATCCTCCTCCTCATCTTCAAAGGCAACCTTCTTCTTCTGCTTCTTCTCCGGCTTCTTTGGAATGAACGTGATCTCAGCCTCACCACGAGGCTTCTTGTGCACAATCTCGCCCTTCTTCGTAGCCTTCTTCTCCTCCTCGGCCTTCTGGAGTTTCTTGAGCTGTTTGCCCAACGAGATCTCATTGGCCTTTGTCGTGGATGATGCGCTCGCCTCCGTGGAGTACGCCTTCATCTTCATCTCCTCAATCATCTTGTTGGCCTCCTCATTGGCCTGGACTCTTCTCTTGATAGCCTCAAGCTGTTTCTGTTTCTTGATCTTCTGCAATCTGTCCATCTCCTCCTCGTCTTCGTCAGCCTCGGACTCCTCGCTCTCCTCATCGGAGCTGGACTTGTCAGAGTCAGAGTCCTCATCGTCAGAGTCGTCGTAGCCGCCATTCTTCGAGTTCATTCTCTCTTCATCAGACTCCTCAGCAGCAGTGAGAGCACGGACACGCTTGTCGTTGGTGTCACCTGGCGCAGAGACAGGGTTGAGCTGCTTGTAGTCGTGCGACTCCGTGTCGATCTGGAAGTCTGGGTTCTCGAACATCTCCTTGAAACGGTCGTCGTTCACCACGCTCTCAGCGACATCGGAACCAGCCTTCTTGACAATCTTGTCAGCCAACTCCTTGTTGACCTTGACCTTGGTCTTCTGGATCGCACCGGTGGTTCTGATTCTGGACTCTCTCTCCTTCTCGATACGCTTGCGGATCTCTCTTTCTCTGGCATCCTTGAACGAGTCTGGGTTGGCTGTGAGGTTGAACTTGTCGTAGAGCTCGGTCTTGATGAAGAACCCATGCATATAACTCTTCAAGTAGTTCGTGCCAATCAAGTGCTTGATCTTGAGCTTCACGACATCGTCTCTCGTGATGAATCTGTAGTTCTCGTAGACACTCTGTGTTGGCTTCTCCTCCAATTCTTCTGTGATGCTGTCCAAGTGAGAACACCACTTTGGTGCCGGACCCAAGTTTGGAATGTAGTATGTGTGCATCTGGATACCCTCGTTGGCCATGAAGAACATACCCGAGTCTGGGATCCACTCCAAGTCGTTGATATCCACCGATGGCTCCATAGAGGCAAAGAGCGAGCCGTCACCGTTGTACACCTTTGCGATTCTCTTGTCTGTGGCAACGAACTTGTCGTCGTTGAGGTAGATGATCTTCTTCAGCGGGTTACCGTATCCGTGGTCCTTCACGATCGTTGGCTGTGCACTTCTCAGGTCGTAGAGGTATGTGTATCCGTTCGTCGTACCACACGAGAATCCCAGACCATCGTTCTTGAATGCTGTGGTCGAAACCTCGAACGTCTCGTTGTCGTAGTTCATGGGCACTTGCAACTTCGCCACCCGCGCCTTGGCTCTCGAATCCCAAAACTCCACTGTGCCATCCTCCAACCCAACAGACAACAACCCGTTCACTGGGTTCACACTCACATGGTTGGCTCCTCCTCTGGACTCCAGGGCGAACGGTTGCAGGAAACGACCCTGGTCCAAGTTGAGACGATAAACCTCGTTGGCGCTGGATGCGACGTAGAGATCACAGTTCACCTTGTTGTATGCGATGCTTCTTCCAAACTTCGGGATTCTCGTTCTGTAGTGGATCCCACCTTTGTTCTGGAACTCTATGCTTCTGTCGTTCTGGAGGTGCACGGACTTGGTCCAGTCATCAGAGAGGATGGTGAAGTCCACGTTCTCGGCATCGGTGTGTCTCTCAAACTTCAACCCGAGTTCGGAAAACTCGTACACGTGGATCTGTGGCTTGTATGTACCAGTGGCCATAGCGAACTGACCATCCGGAGTGACTTTGATCTTGTTCGAAGCCTCTTGAAACTCGAAATCCTGGAGCAGATCGACACGCTGCTGGTACTCCAAATCGTTTTTGAGCGCTCTCTTGCGCTTCTTCTCCATCCAGTCCGGCAGGGAGCGTGAGACATTGGCTCCACTGACCTGGTACACTGCCACGTCGCCAGAGAAGGTTGACTTGAACGCCATTGTTGATGTGTGCGCTGGTTGTGGTGTTTGCGTGGGTTGTCCGGAGAGAGGATGTAGCCCAGGGAAAAGATTTTGGTGGCACAAAATTTTCCGCGATGAGCTCTCCGCCAAAAGCGCGGAGGCGAGGGAGGGGCCTCTAAAACGCAATAAAGGAAGGGATACAGACGAGATAAAGAAGAACGAATCACAGGTCTGGAATCAGCAGCCCATTCCACAGCAAATGACACCCAAACAAGGTAAAAAAAAACTTCTTTCAGAGATTGAACCGAACGGGGTTCGAACCCGCGACCTTCGCCGTGTAAAGGCGACGTCGTAACCACTAGACCATCAGTCCCGAAAGAAGCACCAATTTTGTCACCCTGCGAAGCCGTGGAGAATTACACCCGGACACCACCTGAGTGGGGCATCCTGCCGGCGTGTGGTGGCTGGAATGGGACAAATGAGTTGTAATTTGGTGCAGTGATTGATATGGTGCCGGTGAACATTGAAATCACTTTTTAGATCTTCAAATCTATTAGTTTCCCTAGCGCACTCAATTATAAGAGAATCCCACACAACCACCACACCGCCGACGCGACATTTATGCCAACCCGGGCGTCGCCCTTTTTTTCTCGTCCGGCGGGTCGTGTCAGCGATAAATTTCGGGGGGAAGGCCCATCTAGGTTTCTTCTCTCCCCCGTCCCAGGCCAGTACGAAACACAACCGCCGAAATGTTGGACATCACACAGTTCATTGAGGAGAAGGGTGGAAACCCAGAGATCATCCGTGCCTCCCAGAAGGCCCGTTACGCCTCCGTCGAGCTCGTTGACGAGATCATTGCCGACTACAAGGAATGGACCAAGATCAGATTCGAACTGGACGCTTGCAACAAGGAGCAGAACAAGATCCAGAAGGAGATTGGTCTCAAGTTCAAGAACAAGGAGGACGCCTCTGAGCTGCTCAAGCAGAAGGATGAGGTTGTTGAGAAGAAGAAGGCTTTGACTATCCAGGAGCAGGAGGCTGACCAGAAGGTCAAGTTCAAAGTGAACCAGGTTGGTAACCTCGTGCACGAGTCCGTTCCAGTTTCGGACAACGAGGACAACAACGCCTTGGTCAGAGACTGGAAGCCAACTGGTGTCGAGGAGATTGGTAAAGTTGCCACCGCCACAGGCAAGGAGGCCAAGTTGTCCCACCACGAAGTGCTTCTCCGTCTTGATGGTTACGACCCAGAGCGTGGTGTCCGTATCGTGGGCCACCGTGGTTACTTCTTGAGAAACTACGGTGTGTGGTTGAACCAGGCCTTGATCAACTACGGTCTCAGCTTCTTGGCCTCTAAGGGTGGCTACACCCCATTGCAGGCCCCAGTGATGATGAACAAGGATGTGATGGCCAAGACTGCCCAGCTGTCCCAGTTCGACGAGGAGTTGTACAAGGTTATCGACGGTGAGGATGAGAAGTACTTGATTGCCACTTCTGAGCAGCCAATTTCCGCCTACCACGCTGGTGAGTGGTTTGAGAGTCCAGCTGAGCAGTTGCCAGTGCGTTATGCCGGTTACTCCTCTTGTTTCAGAAGAGAGGCTGGTTCCCACGGTAAGGACGCCTGGGGTATCTTCCGTGTGCATGCCTTTGAGAAGATTGAGCAGTTCTGCTTGACAGAGCCAGAGAAGTCCTGGGAGGAGTTTGACCGTATGATCAACTTGTCCGAGGAGTTCTACCAGTCCTTGGGTTTGCCATACAGAGTTGTCGCCATCGTCTCTGGTGAGCTCAACAACGCCGCCGCTAAGAAGTACGACTTGGAGGCTTGGTTCCCATTCCAGCAGGAGTACAAGGAGTTGGTTTCCTGTTCTAACTGTACCGATTACCAGTCCAGAAACTTGGAGATTAGATGTGGTATCAAGAAGATGACTGACCGTGAAAAGAAGTACGTCCACTGCTTGAACTCCACTCTGTGTGCCACTGAGCGTGCCATCTGCTGTATCTTGGAGAACTACCAGACCGAGGATGGTTTGGTTATCCCAGAGGTTTTGAGAAAGTACATTCCAGGCGAGCCAGAGTTTATCCCATTCGTCAAGGAGTTGCCAAAGAACTCCACTTCCCAGAAGCAGAAGAAGTAAACCTCTACAAATGATACACGACTAATCTTGGAAAAAGAAAGTGATACGTAGAAGACATTGCATTTCATTAAAAAAGAGAGGGACACGTGGATATATGGGTCAGACGCAAGCAACCTGAGAGGTTCACTCGCTGAGGACGATTTCATCACTGAATCTCACCTTTTTGGACAAAGAAGAGGAGGCCCTTGAATCGTCAGAGTCCAGGGATTTCCGTGAACTGTTTCTTCTGAGGATGAACGTGTGTGTACTGGTGACTTTCTCCTTCTTGTTTTCCTCTTCCTCAATCATTTGGTTGTACTTTTGAATCTGCGCCTCTCTGACTTTCTTCTTGAGATAACGCTCATACCTCGTCTTGCCCCTGGGCATAGGAGCATCTGTGAGTGAGTCTGTCTCTGTGTCTGTAGAAGCAGCGGCTCCTGGTCCCTCTTTCAGCATCTGGACAAACTGTTTGAGCTTTGTGGGCGTTTCTTGGCTTGAAACCGGGTGTGGCGAGTCGAGTCTGAGGTCATCCTTGTGTTTGGAGCCCAAGTGGAAGCTGGGCGAGTGGACAGGCTTGATAGATATCATTGCTTGTTATGTTTGATGAGTTTGTAGCAGTTTCCTTTGGGGAGTGGGCAGTCGGGAGACAAAGTTGGAAGGAGACTCCCGGGTTTTTTTGTTGTGTCAGGAGTTTCTCCCGTGCCGCGCCCAGCCCAGAGTTTTTCCGGGCCGCGTTGGGTGATCGTCCAATTTCTCCGGGCACGCGCGCCGGTTCTTCCGGGCCGGGGGCTGCTCGCACAGCCGACGTGCGACGCTGGGGAAGGGCTCTGGGGTGGCGCTGACGGCTGGGGGGCATCAGTTGAGGGGCGAAGGGCTGGTGGGGACCGAGAGCACTCTCCAATGGGACGGGTAGCTATTGGTGTGCTGTCGGAGAAATAGCAACCACTGGAAGGGGAAAGTGCCTTGCGCCTCCTCTGACGGACCCAACCGGGAAGAGAGCCGCCAGAGCGCGCGTTCGTGGCCCCACCTTCTAAAAGCCGGGGGCGTCCAAGGCACGTTCTGGGGTGTGGCAAGGGTGAGAGGACCAGCGAGGAATCAGCCTGATTCTTACTAATGGTTGGTCACTCTTGTTCACTGCTCTCCCTCTTGATATCGTTCGATCATTGGGAAGCTAACAGGTAAGAAGACTGCACCGAAAGACAGCTTGATGAGATCCATCGTACACACCAACTTCATCCATCCAATCATCTTGCGAGTATCAGAAAAGCGATCAGCAATCATAAGACTCAATCCATTCCCCCACAAACCCTGTCGTTCAGCCCAACACCTTTCCCCAGATGATATCACCGGGGGACGAGATGGGATGGAGAGCTCTGTCGTATAACGTAAACGACACCGGCCTTTAGTGCAAAGGAAAGATCGTACAATACATTTCGAGCCTGTCAATCTCCCCTACAGGACACCCATCAGACCGAAACACCCGCTTCATTCCTCGCTCAGATCTTCTCCAGCCTTCTTGGGCCCCACTGGGTGTTTGGGTGTGGAGCAGCGCGGAGGCTGCGTCCTGTCAAGGGAATGTTCTACGCCCTAGCTGACACCCTCGCGGGCAGGTGTGCTTGGAATGGAAGGGTTTGACTGTACTCCCATGGCTAAGTGTACAGAATCCAAGGATCTCAAGTTAACAACAGATCTAGACCCCCCATCCCCTCGCGTCTATCTTATCAACGCGTCGCACGCATAACCGTTAAGCTGTCTCGATTGCGAGATCTGGAGCTAGGTGTGTGTGTGCGCCAAAAGAATTCGTCCTCGCGGTGTGCGACACAGGATCTGCGATGAAGCTCTGATTTGAGACAACAACAAACGTCGGCCCCGCCCGCCTCGAGAGAAACACGCACCCTCTTGATAACGGGCTACAGTCTGGGAAAACGGGTGTAATCCAGTTACGTGCTCGGCACTCCCGTTTAGGGCAAGACGAGCTAGCGAGGGTGCACCTCCGCTGTTCCGCTAATTCGAAGTTCGAGACCGTTGGAGACGCACATGGATCCGCATCCGAGTTTTTTATCTCCTTGCAGCCAACGAAAAATTTTCACACTCCTGATATGGTCGAGTTGACGAGAAGTGGTCGGGTCCGTGTCTATGGTAGTCTTTTAGTCATGATGGTTAAGCAGCGATAGTTCCGGAGGGATTTGGGATCTAATTGTCAATTGAGATCAGGCCCCGTTTCGCTCGCTCTCTTGCACCGGGGCAGTAGTAATTCCAGGCTCAACGGAGAAGTTGTTAAAACCTTATTCACACAACTTCCAAGACAGACACCGAAAACAGCGCCCAATTCCAGGGAAAAAGCTGAGACAAAGGGACCAATCGAAACGGATGTGTCACTAAAACTTTCGCCATTTTTTTTTCTTTTTTCTCGCCTGCTGTGTGTTTGCCACAAAAAGACGGTGGAAGACGCACGCGGCCCAAAGCGGAAATTTGCGCAACGCCAAATTTCGTGCGAAATTTCGCTGGACCCTCGGAGCCTCTCACGATCGAGGAATTTCAAATCTAAGGTTGGCCCTCCTGGGGCAGCTCATCTCCGAAAACCCCAGCCAGTGAGGACGCTGACAACTGAGAGCCCCATTCAGCAGCGACATAGTAGAGAGATGTTCGGCAATGTAGACCCAGAGAGCAATTGAGCACCCTAACCAAGCAATGCCCCTCCGCCAACCGAGGGAGAGCCCGAACATTGCCATCCTACATCAAACCCCGTCAAAGAGCAAGAAGCTGAAGAGCCTGGCATACAAACCCGTGCTGGGATAGCAACAACAGCCACATTTCCCCGGATTGCGATTGGCCTCGTCTTCTTCCGATTAGAATGTGACAAATCGAGTCACGGGCGTTTCGCGTGATGAGCTGGGCTATCGCG